>JADOBS010300589.1:0-10891 GCA_015708375.1 Cydonia oblonga | reverse complement strand
TGCACCAACATTCTTCTCTTCCCCGTCCCCCCAAGCTTCCCCAACCCTTTCTCTCGCCTTTCTCTTCTCTCCTTTCTCTCTTCTCTAGACACCTGCATCCCCAAAACCCAGAAACCCTTCCCACCAACCTTCCTCCAATGCCACGAACTCCCAATCCTCCCTCACAAAGCTATTGTGCCTCCTGCCATCGGGAATTCGGAAGCTCGGATTCACCACCACCAAAAACTCGTCGTCGTCCTTGTCGAGCTCCAGAGGAAGCACCTGCTCGCTACCCGCCACATCAGAATCCGACGATGTCCATGCCTAGGCGGTACACACTCGTCTGGGAGCAGAATCCAGCGATGTTCGACTCACTCATCGACGATTCGTCATTCTCGAACGCGTCGAAGATCTTTAGATTATTGCGGTTCAAAACGAGCAACGTGCAGGTAGAGTTGTACCTTGCAAGGAGGGGGATAGAGGAAGAGCTGCAAGTAGCCCAGAGAGAGAGGAGAGAGGAGAGAGTGGTGGAGGAAGGTTAGGGGGACGGGTGGACAGGTGGGGAAGGTTGGGGTTTTCTGTTTGAAAATGGAGAATTAGGGTTAGGGTTTGGGTTCAAAAGGGACGGGCAAAGGTAGAGGAAATGAAGAGGTGGGGGATGGGGGGATGGTAGGTTAAGAAAGCTTGGGGGGACGGGGAAGAGTAGAAGAAGGTTGGTGCTGGTGGAGGAAAGGGGATGCCAACACCCCAAGGCCATTTTTTTTGTTTTTTTATAATTTTATTTTTAATTTTATAATATTTAATTATTAAAAAAATATATAATTATTTTTTAATCCTGTTGGACTAGCCATGTTAGCACTTAACAGAGAAATTAATAGAAAAACTGACGGAGGTCTGACATTGTCACAAATTCGTAAGTTGAGGTATGACATTGTCATTTTAAAAAAGATGAGGTATGAAAGTGTCGTTCGACCCATAGTTGAGGTAATTTTGTGTAATTTACCCTTCAATTTATTTAGTTTCCTAGTCTTATTATCTGGACACCACGGACGAGTTGCATGTTAGATATACGTTTTATGTTGGAGGCTCTAAGTATGATATACTCTAGGAAAACCTAACCTTCAAAATATGCATGTGTAATTCATAAGTAATTAGAAGAACTAGATAGAATTGTTAGGGTGACGGCGGAACCCTAGTACTTTCTCACTTTGAATTCTAAAAATTGTTTCTTTTTCCCTTCTTTACAATTGCTGATTTTAGTTATCCTTTTTAATTAAATTCGTTTTTCTTAATTTAGGTCATTAAATCACCATTCTCCAAAACTTTGTTCTAATTAATTAGTTGGGAATTGATTTCAGGTCAATCTATTTAAATTAATTCTTGTGAAGAACGACCTTGCTAGAGCCAATTATACTACAATAACCTTGTTCCTCTTGCAAGTATTTTAGGTGTTTTAAACCCTTTTTGCGCAGGTGGTAAAAATCCTATCACTGTCGCACACGGCAGCAAGAAGATGTCGCGGAGGAGAGGCTTCCGTTGAGCAGAGGCTGACGTAAAATCGAGCAGAGGTCCGGCAGGAGGGTTGCAGAGAAAGAGAGATTTCGTCTGCTAGGGATTTCTTGTTAGGGGACTGGCTGTCAATGTCCCATATGTAATTATGTGAGTAGCGAACCAAGTTAGACTTTTGGTGGCAACATTTAAAAATCTTTGGTAAAAGTCTTAAGGCGATAAGTTTGTCTTTGGTGTAAATTTTTCTCCATGCATGTAAAGAAGTTGTCGGGTGGAAATCCCTATAAATAGAGGGACGTTTGTAACCTCATTACAACACACCAAATCAAAAGTGAAAAGGAATATACCAATATTCTCTCCTCTCCTTTCTTTACCTACATCGTTTGTTTGATACGTTGCATTTGTTCCGCTTCTATCTTTGTTGGAGAACTTTGCTTAGCATTTGCAAGCTCCATGGAAATGTAGAAGCTGTGTTTTACTGTCAAGGAAGCTTGTGTTTTACTGTCAAGGAAGCTTGACTGTACAAATGTGCAAATTGTAAGATAATACTGAAAATTTGATGGGGTGGATCTGGTTTAATTTTCACCTCACTTAGTTTACAAAATTTAGTCTACACATTTAATCTCTCGAGCATTACCCCTTAAAAAATTTACTGATTAATCAATCAAAAATTTTAATTTGAAACTAAACCTAAAATTTGGGAGCAACGATGCAGGATGGATCGGAAATTCCAACTATGACACGAAAAGTCTGAAATCCCAACATCTGAAAAAAAAACATACATGAAAATTGAATGCGTTTAAAGATTCGAAAATTCTTAATTTCCTGTCGTATATTTTTAAGTTTTATCTTCACTATATCTTATAACGCATTAGATTCTCAAGTCGACGTGCCTAGCGAGTCGTACAGGGCTCCCTACAGGGGCAAGTCTTGCCAGCAATTCTCTTGGCACCCCAAAGTTGAACACATCCTTAATTAAAAGAAGGGGGGAATACTAATAACAATGGACTAAATTATTAAATGATACTATTATTTGTATCACTTCGCAATAAATTGTCTCTCAATTTTGTCAGAAAATTCGAAGTATCGTACATCGTCACAGCGTCCAGCTTAAATTAGAGCCGAAACTGTATGAAAAGTTTGAACTTTTAAACCACACAGCAAACACTCCTGCAGACTCTGCCTAAGTACAACCTAACCTTGGATGGCACGCATAACTCGAACACAATTCATACGACAACATCCCGCTTTTCTGCATATTTTTCTTACTAGCTAACAGATAACGGGTACAAGTTTGTTTTGCATATGAATCAATCACATCCCGTAGAAATTATTTAGCAGTGGTTCAATGACGCGTCTCTTGCCACCCTACGAATCACACTTGCTAAACCGTACGAGCTCAGATCCCTTCTCTTGTACCAAGGAGGTGTATATTTACTGCTGCCAACCATACTGTTGATTGCGGTTTCCACCCATCATGTTTGAGCCCCGACCTGCTGCAGAGCCACCATAGGGACCGTTTTGAGGATAGTTTGGAGCACCAACTCCATAGCCACTACCTCCACCCCGAGGACCTGCACCAGGCATGCCACTAGAACCATATGGTGCTCCCCGCCCTTGTGCAGGGTATGGGCCACTGCTGTACCCACCTCCGCCACCTTGAGCACCCCGACTTGGATGGTTGTATCCACCACCAGGGTTTCCACCAGGTGGGTATCTGCTTGGCCCTCCGGAGGGTCCACGAGGCTTACCATAGTGGTGGCTAGGTCCTGTAGCAACCGGGGGCTGAGAACCATGGATAGGTTGGTTAGGTCCAGGCCGCATTTGGGAATGTGCTTGGCCAGATTGCTGAATCGGTGGGAGGCGGGTATGCTGCTGAGGGTGCTGCAGTTTCTGACGTTTTGCATTCTCTTCATGTTGCCGTTGCTGCTGGCGCTTTTTCTTTGTCTGGAACTCGTGTGATGATTCATATTTTGGTAGACTGAGCCAAAAAATGGTTGCAGTCAAAACAAAAACAAAAGGTGATGTAAAACATGTGACTATTATTAAGGGAACTTTAACGAATTCCTTGTTAATAAAAATCTAAACATAAAACTAAGTTAAAAGAAAATTTTTGCCGGTACAAGGAACCAACCTCTTAGGATCACAAGGTAATGGATCAGTCCAGAAATACTCGGCATCAAGAGCATCCTTAGCTGATATTCTCTATTATTAATAATCACAAAAACAACAAAACGATAAACAGTCAGTCAGAAACCCGTGTAAATACAATAGCATTAATCATATTGGTACAGTATGCAACAATTATCCTTCCTCACAATGCCAGCCCAACTTATATTACCATTGCTACAAGGGGTAAGTCAAAAGGAATAGCATTTTCCGTGGATTAACTCAATAAAAGACAACAGATGACTTGTAAGTTGTAAATGATATAATCTGAGAAATATGTCAGTGAGTATGCATGCATATTTTCATGCACAATTAGGAAGGAGGACAATATCCTGTGAAAGTATGTACCTGAGAAGGATCAAGTGTCAGCATTTTCTCCAACAACTCCAAAGCATGACGGTCAAAACTATACAGCAAATAAAGAAAAGATAAGCTATGATATACACAACCCAAAAGCCGCCAAGACCCACAGGCATGCTGATGATGGAACATTTGAAAACTCTAGTAGGTAAACTACTTACTGTCTGAAAACATCCCTGAGACGTTTCTTCAGTGGCCTCGTGGGCTTGAAGTTGTTATACCATGGAATCTTTGAAACTCCGGGCCAGTTGACCTCATCTGGAGCTCCACACAGCTCAAAAATCTTATTTAATTGCTCTGGCTACAAGGATTACAAATTAAAAAAAAAGGATTACATTGTTGAAAATATTTTTGCAGATATTAAAAGTTTAGGTTGGAAAGTTATATACCTTTTACATGTGCAAGTTAAACAATGACATACGGACAAGAGCAATATCACAAAAGACTGGAACCGAGGTGGAGTCATAATAGTCAAAGATCAAACTGGATCAGGACATTGCCAAACTTACTACTAGTTCAAATTCTAGATTAGGGTTAGAGACCAAACTAGAATAATCTCTGGAGCCAGAGTTCGGGATATGCTCCACTTCTGTTTTGATAGTAGCCAAACATAGGATGGGTTATTAAGGACTTGAGTAGGATTATTAAGGACTCAAGTAGAAACAAACAACTATAAGTTTCTAGCGGACCACTGCATGGCAATGACAAAATGAAGTCCTGTTTGAAAAAGGACTTGGCAGAGAGCCCCAAATTGTAAATGACCAAGGCTATTAGGTAAAAATATGGTCAAAATACACTCAGAGGAGACATTTCTGAGTTTCAATTTTTACTCGGAGTGCTATATTCAAATTACTTATATTCATTTCCGACAGAGTTTAAGCCCACACCAGGATCCATTTGGAATAAAGGGATTGAGGGTCCCAGTAACTTGTGAATCTCGAGTTGAGAAGCTATGAGAAATTTGAAGAATCTGTTAAATGGTGGGTGTGTACTGGTACTGGGCCTGTAAGAAAACTGGCGAGTTTCTAATGACTTTGGGATAACTTGTAAAACCTTAATTTGATTGAGCGACCAAAACCTAATAATAATAATATAGAGGCTGGTGTGGACGTAGGGAAGTTACCGACCAATGTAAAAATATTAGTGCATTTTTGTTGTTAAATTTACTGTTGTATTCCAATTTTGTATAAATCAGTGCCCCGCATTTTATTTTTTTATTTTTTTTGAAAAAAAGACGAATATATTAAAAAAGAACGGAAGGTGGTGGTCAAGAAGACCACGCAAAGCCATCCGAAACAGACAAGCAAAAACAAAGAAGGGGCCGAGAGCCGTCTCTCGCCCAAAACCCAGACTCCCTCTCTCCTATAGGCCAAACTAGCATAAGCCTGCCGGTCTCTCCATATATTAAGAGAACAAGGGACCCCTGAATTACACGGTGACTGAAGCACAAAGAGCGGAACCAAAAACAAACTTCATCCCTTAACTCCCCTACCCCCCGAAACAGCCACGGCCAAATCTGTACCTCAACTGAATGTCAGATGACTGGAAATGAATCCTGACTGACCAAGTGACTTGTAGACATGTTAACAGAAGTAAAAGTTAAAACACTAGAACTTGAACACACTAACTATAACTTCTTTGGTCAAACCCGCAGTCATTATGAAACCATACTACATTAAACACTGCAAGGCCAATTCAAAATGCTTCTAATACCTACTGCACAAAATAAGAATTAATCATTAACTTTTTAGCTGTAAACTTGGTACTATTGTGCTTAAGGTAAATACTAGGCTTCCACACTTGAAAGTGGTGATTCTGGTGAGTTTTCATAAAAGGGCAATGAATAATTGGAAAATCATAAAGTAAATCATTTCTTCAATGTGATGAAAAAATAACATGCATGATTGCATGGAATTTGTTTAGTTTGTGCTAAATGCTAAACATCCAAAGTGTGTATCAACGAATGAAGATTAACCAACAGTACTCAATGTGAACAAAAGCATAACTGTGCAAGCATAAAATATATACTTAAAACTTTCTGTATAATAAAGAACAAAATATAAAACTCACCAGGATTCCCAAAGTAACTAAATTGATATATCAATTCATACAAGAAAGCAAGTAAAACCACCCTAGAACAGAAATGTTATTACCTCATCTTTCCCGGGAAAAATTGGCTTGCCATGTAGAAGCTCAGCAAATATACACCCAACGGACCACATATCTACAGCTGGACCATACTTTGTAGCTCCAAGAAGCAACTCTGGAGGTCTGTTCAAACAAAACATATCACAAATTATTTGCTTGTATAAAATCTTATTGAGGAACAAAACAGAATAAAGTGCTCCTGTTGGGAGAGACATATACAAAGAAGAGAACAGACAAAAAAGAGAGAAGTAGATATAAAATCTATAAAAACCAAAAGCTCTTAAAAGAAGACCATAATCCAAACAGTACTCACATCAATGGAAAAAGAGACCAAACAGAAATTGACTCAAATTATGGGTAGTATCATGATCCTCAAAGGTCCGGGCATCCCTCTACCCCCATAAACACACCACAACACAATAAAGAATTGCCTTCACAAGTTCACATCCATAATTGCAATGCTTACCAATAAGACCAGTCAACACTCCAGATGAGCCACAAAAGAATTAAGCATCAACTAAACAACACCGGACAACTAAAAGAGAAAATTTACCATAACTCCATCAAACAAAAAACAGTGAAATAAAACATGGTCAACCACTCACAAATACCTTTATACACATATGACAGATATCCAAAATAATGATACTTCTTGTAAGAAGGTTATCGTAAGTTCAGATGTTTCATAAAAAGCAGGCTATCAATTCAGATCTATAGATAGGTTGCAGAAACCAATGCAAACTTCACGACAACAACAACAACAACAACAACAACAAAGCCTTTTCCCACTAAGTGGGGTCGGCTACAATGCAAACTTCACGAGATGAGAGAAAATAATACAGTTAAAGGAGAACCTCCATTTAAGGGAATTAGATATTCACCTGTACCAAAGAGTAATAACACGATTTGTAAGATTGGCATTGTGATCATTTGAAAATGAACGGGCAAGCCCAAAATCTGCAAGCTTCAGATTGCCTTCATTGTCTATAAGTAGATTAGAGCCTGCGAAAAAATTTAAAACATAATGTTGGGCTCATAATACTAACAAAATTGAAATGATGACAGAAGAATTGCTCATATAATAACCTTTAATATCTCGGTGAAGTACTTGATTCACATGACAATAGTGAAGCCCGGTCAAAAGTTGTTTCATGTAGCACTGTAAGACAGAAAAAGGGAAAAAAGATAAGGCTTCAAACCTCAAATAGTCGGTGATTAAGTAACTTGCAAGTCTCGCTGATTGTGATACCTTAATCTGGGCGACTGAAAATCTCATCCCAGGTCGATCAGCTAGACCTGTCAAATCATGATCCATGTATTCAAAGACCATATAGATGCCACCTTTATACTTATTACCATCTGAAATTCCATCAAAAACAGATTTAAGTTAGAAATTATCTTGATATCAAACAAGAATAAAATCAACCGAAAAAATACAGGTTGATCAAGTCAGCACTTGATAAGCCAAACCATTTAAGTCTGAAAAAAAATGCTAGTGTTTAACAAACTTTAAACCAATGAAGATGAAGATAGACATAATAGGCTAATAAGACACAAAAATAGATTACTTGCCTGGTCTACCTTGCTCATCCTTCTCTGGACCTGCAAAACCATCCCTGATTAATTGATATCTAAAGGAAAGTATAAGATGCAAGAAACTGCTTCTGGTAACAGACACTACGTAAAAAATCTCAAGAGGCATAAATATCTAATACCTGGGGATGTCACGATCTCTTTCAAATTAATGACATTATCATGGTGAAGCTTCTTAAGAATCTTGATTTCCCGTATGGCAGTTATGGGGAACTGGACAGGAAACATTTCAGAGGAGTATGCATACTAAATAACTATACTGATCATTCTTGTTTGGGTAATGTATTAAAAATCCAGTTCCTCAAGAAAAATTAAACAACTAAGGTATAAGTGAAGGAAAAAGCATGACATACCCCCTCTCTCTCATTGTCCATCCGAATTTTCTTCAAAGCGACAATTTCTCCCGTCTTTATTTCTCTAGCCATGTAAACTTGGCTGCAATTATAAAGCAGTAACTATGACAACATCAGCAACCACAAGGTAAAAATACCAAAAGGAGAATGCTCTTAACTTCGATGGAGAACTAAAAAATTTGGCAGTCAAAAATGTTATAGAAAACAAAAAGGTTCCCTTACGAAAGTTTCATTAATAATCAACAAACGAATAAATACATATGGTGATGATTTACAACAGTATGACCAATGAAGTTATCACCCAACAACTAAGAGCTAACATAACATCTGAAATATCATTAAAGTAGAACCTGACAGTCATGAACAAGCTCAAACCACTGAGTCTTGTAATTTTAAGAGAGGGAAGGAAACAGGGATCTTGTATTGTTAGTGAAGTTCAACATAAGAAGACTTTGGTGATGCTATTGTCAAACTCAGCTAAAAAATATCTGACCTGATTATCTCATCACAGAAGTAAAACAAAAGGTATGCACAGATTAAACATGCGTGACAAATATACACAATTTATCTTAGATGATATTTGAATTAACGTATCATTGCAGCACTTTCATTCCTTATTATCACTTCTGTTACGTGAAGAACCACACTCGTTCTCTCTGTGTCAGTGATTTTATCCTTGAACCACTGTCAATATTATCATGTTTGTTTACATACACTGTATATTGATGTACAGAAATTACAATGCATCTCCTTTGGAAAAGGTTCTTTAGAGGATTATATGTAGTATGTACATTCAACCGGTCTCTTAACTAGAGAGAGTTTAAAGTAAAGAGGAAGGGCAGGTCACGGTGCCATATGCTCAACATTCAAGGTGATCTTAAACAAATTTTAAGGTTAAGCATTCAGCTCATTTTTTATGCACTGGCAACGTTTAAGTTTCCTTCAGAAGAGGCTTTACAATATCATAGTAACAGATGTACTATAGGAAAAGCTAATACACTTTGGTAGGAATAGATTTCTTAACCCAAAATAGGAAAGATGATGTAATTTTGGGCCACTGTTCTATTCACGTAAAATTATACACTGGTAAACTACATTTCAGTATGCTTATGTGTTGAGGTAAACACAAAAGAAAAAACTTAAGTGCTAAACAGAGAGCTTTATTACGTCTGTTGTGGAAACAACACAAATCAAATATCTAATGCCCCGTAGATTTTGAATAGCTATGTCTTCTACAACTTAGTGAATAAAAAAATATGACACACACAAGAAATCAAAATGCTTTCCAATTCTGTGTGTGTCCAAATGTTGATCTTTCTTTTACCAAGGCATTGGAATGTCAATACCTATTGGCCCTTGTCTGGTGACTAGAGCACACAGTGCCTTGTTAGTGATGTATGAAGTATAATTAGCACAAGGAAGAAATTGTGGTAATGCTTTATGGGCAGACTCGTTAATCAATAGATGTATTTCGCACATTTATCAAGACATTGCGTAGCAAGTTCATAACAAAAAACAACTATTTCAGTTCCCTCGTGAGGGTCAAAGTACAATAACAACTCTGTTTAAATATTTGTTGTCGATAATCAATACCCATATGAGACCTACAAAAAAATGGAGCAAATTGCAATATTAACTTTTACAATTAATGTTCACTGACCAAACATCAAATTATCTGTCAAAACATCAAACCAGAAACAACAGAATCAGAGATGCCACAAACTATAGCCCAAAACTGACACTACTGAAAAAAAATTAATACAACTGAAAATTGGAGTATCGAGATGCATGGGATTGAACTAACCCATAGGTTCCCTCGCCAATTTGTTCCAGTTTCTCGAAGCAGTCGACGCTTCTGGAACCCCATGAAGGGACCTCGTTGAGGTTAAGCTGCCCAGGGGCCGCTATCGCCATTGTTCCTTTCTTCTACTTCAGTAACTGATTATATCTCTAACCAAACAAAGGGCATCATCAGAACCCAATAGCCAAAGTTGAACATACACAACGAAATTTTTCAAATTTACTGCTAATACCTGAAGGATAGCACCGGGATGATCCAAGAACCCTACCAAATTCGATTGGTGCTTGTTCACACCTCCACTCTCTTCGTCTTTGGAGGGCTATGGACTCCAAGAATGCAGCACCAAGAATTTTGCAGAAGAACTTTTGAATTGATAATTCTTCGTTTCAATCAGATTTTCGGGAAAGCAAATCCAATTCGCAGACTGAAATTCAGAAAGACAAAGATAACCCAATTGAAGGAGAAACAAAGGAGACGACCGGCTTGGTTCAAGGTGCGTGCCGCTCACCGGAGCAAAGGCCGATCGAGGTCTGCGATTTGAGAGAAAAACCCTAGATTTAGCTTCAAGGGCCACAGAGCGAAGGGCGGAAGCTTTTCAACTAGGGAAAGCGTAAACGAGAGAGAGGGTGCGAAAGGTTTATGTTGGGTTCGGTTTCGGACAGTCTCAGTTTTTTAGGGGAATTGATAAGAAAAAAAATCAGGTACCCGTCATTTCTCTCTAGTGGAATCTGTTCAGCACTACGGTTTAATATTCTTTTTTATCTCCCCTAATTAATAAAACATTTGTTGTCAACTAAAATCTTATAAAATTATCAGTTTAACTCTCTAATTAAAACAGAACATGAATAAGAAATATGAGGTAGAAATGTAATTTCACACAACTAAATTTTGCTATTTTTTTTCAAAGTCTCACCTATATGTAATCATAACATATCTCTAATTAAAAAAAAAAAAAAAAAACTTCCCACTCCTTCATTCT
>JADOBS010300588.1:0-10891 GCA_015708375.1 Cydonia oblonga | reverse complement strand
ATATATATATATATATATATATATATATAAGCTTATCAATTGGTTCCATATTTGTGCTGACATAGCTGGCAAACTTATGCCACAAGGCCAAACAACTAATTACAAAAATATTTTTTTCTTTTCTATAAATGTTTAAAAAAAAATTATAATTTAGTTGGCTTCTCTGAACAAATGATTAAGAAAATTCAAATATGTGAACAAGAAATTAAGCAAATACTAATTAATTAAAATTAGATTAACTAGTTCAAATTTATAATTATCAGCTTAATCTTCGTGCTGGAAAATGATTGTAGCAAAATTATAAACACCAACAAAGCCTTATCCTAGTAAGTAAGGTTGGCTGTATGAATCCTAGAATGCCATTGCGTTTAGTTTTGTGCTAAGTTTTTTGGTAGCTCACAGTACTCCATGTATTTCCTTAAAGCCTCTTCCAAAGTCTTTCTCTAGCCCTTTTGGCCTGAGCACCTATTTCATAATTTCATTTTCAAACCGGAACATATGTAGGCCTTCGGTTTACATGTCCAAACTACCTTAACTGATTTTCTCTCTTAATTTCAATTGCGGCCACTCTACTTTACCTCTGATATCATCATTCTTAATCCTAGTCTTTCTCGTGTGCTTACACATTTTCAACAGAGCACTCTATCTCTGCTACTCATTTTTTACACGTGGTGATGCTTGACAGCCCATTATTCCGTGCCATGGCGCATTGTTGGCCTTAATGTCGTTTTATAAATTTTTTCCTTTAGCTTTATTGGTATACTAGGTGTAAACATGAGAATTCTTGTAACAAATGAAACGAGAACACGTGTACAAAGTAGATTTATATTGATTTGAATTTGTAGGTTACAATCTTTGTTTACAACTTTTCCTCTGATTAAGTCTTCAAATTTGATGTAGATGCATGATTGTCGATCTAAAGGTTGAGATGACTTGATCTCGGACGAATGGTTAAACGATTGCTTCAAGTTTTGAGCTTGAAAACAACGCGTGGATGATCTTCACCTCAAAGGGTGTGGCAAATGTAGTGTTTGATGCGGGATTTTGTTGCTTCAAGGGTCTTGGCTACTTGATCTTGAAACGAACGTTGCTACAAGTTTATAAGTTTGCAACAAAGTCTTGAAGGAATCGGCACGAGCGCTTGTTGATTCATCAAGGAAGTGTTTCGGCTTTGGTCGAGAGAAAGTTTCGGCTTTGGTTGAATGTTCTTCAAAGATAGCTTTGGCAGCGTTATTAATCTTCAAAGGTTTTGTAGAGGCTATTCGTTGTAGAGATTTTTTCGACCCCGATGCTTATGGGAAGACCTTGTATTTATAGGCTTCTCAAGGCTTGCCTTTGGGATGATTTTAGGCATGTTTTGTGTCTTAATTTCAGCAACTTTACTCCGTTGGCCGAATTTAAGGATCTTGTTGCTTATTTTGTGAGCAATCTTCAATTCTTACGTGTTTTATGAAGAAGCTTTAACTTTCTTTCCAGTTTTATGATCAATTTGGATTCCCTAGCCGAATTTAAGGGGGATTCTCCCTTATTATCGAATTTTGGGGAAGTTTTATACTTCCTTTGCTTGATTTGTGCTGCATGTCATTGATAACTTGTCCATTTATGATGAGTCATATGCCACGTGGAGCTTTGCGATGCATTATTTGTATGCAACAAAATTTACATGTCTACACCAAGGTCATACAACACACCCGATGCACTCTTCCACATCATCCATCCAACTTGTATTCTATGGTTAAAATCTTCATCCAATTCTCTGTTCTTTTGTAAGATAGATCCAAGATAACGAAAACGTTAATTCTTTGGTACTTTCTGATCTCCAGTCCTCACCTTGTCATTTAAACCCCTATTCCCACTGAACTTGCACTTCATACTATTTCTTTGACCTACTTAGGCAAAGACTTTTAGATCCCAACACTTCCACCCAAAGATTAAACTTTGTATTTGGAGATGCTATTTGGAGGCGATATTCCTATAGCCGAGGAGATTTGGGATCCGCCTGGTGCAGAGCTTTTTCCAAATTCGCCAAGTTACCCAAGCTTGCTGTGTGTAGGTGGAGGTGTGCAAGAGCCCGTCATGTGTCCAACACCTTTTCCGGCTAGCTCTAAGATCTCTTTGAGGGGGCCGAGCCTTAGTGGCATAGAGCAGTTTATCTATCGCATCAAGCTTCGAGCGGCCATGGATCTTAAGAGCTATATTGAGAAGAGGATTTTCAAGTGCCTGATAGAAGACCTTGTTTTGCTCGAGGAGGACTTATTGAAGCTTGTTTCTGTGATTGACCATCTTAACGTTGATTCCTCGCTCTTGAGAGCCAAGATTGCCGAACTTATGGTTGCTCCAACTGAGTATTCTTCCTTGCATGCTATTTCCTTGAAGAAACTGAGTCCAGAGATTAGAGCTCAACAACTTGTGGCAATAGACTTATTAATTGCCCAAGTTCGATCTTCTAAGCAAGCTGCTTCGGAAGGTTATGAAGTCACAGGGACTTCCTTGGCTTTTGTCCAAGCACGGCTTAAAGTGTTGGTGTGTGAGCAAGAATAGTTGGAAACTAAAGCATCATGACTTCAAGGTGTTATCTCGGAGCAGAAAGCTACACTTTCCCAACATCAAGATGAGATTTTACACCTAGAGCAAGAGAAGGGTACGGCCATGGAAGTGCCCACCTTGTCTCCTACCAACATAGAAACTTTGAGGACTTTGGAAGGCTTGCTTAAAGATCGTCACCGTAGTTTTAGGGACATAGCTTTCAAGTAGCGTCTTCCATTTTTGTGCTTTAAGCCTTCTTTGCCTTTGCTCATTTTTGTAATAAGGCTTTTGTAGCAAATTTTTTTTCTTTAAAGAAATAAATTATTCATATTTGAATTTGCTCTTTATTCTTCAAAGTGTTTGTTTTTTGTTGGTGATGTGACTGTACTTGAAGTTGTTTCAAGTTGCCTACGTACCATTGGTTGAGGAAGGATCATGATGATGTAGTTCAGATGAGTGATGGATGTTGGTGATTTTAATGGTGATTTTTTTTTTTGTTTTGTTTTGTTTTTTTTTTTTTAGTTTTCTTGTACACAGTTTATGCTCTTGCGGGCCAGAAGCGTTGGGTGTCGCCTTTTAAGCTCGTGCGAACAAGGAACGTTGTGTGTCATTTGGTGCCGTTTGCAGTTTAGACTCATGCAGGCTAGGAGTATTGTGCCGTTTGTAGTTTAGGCTCGTGCATGCGAGGAGCATTGAATGTTTGCCTTAGAGGTAGTAGGGCTTCAAGAATATGCCATTGATAGGGCTGGTCTTCAAGCCATCTTCTACCATGATTAAGTAGGCACCGCTGGTGTAAACCTCTTGTATTACCTAAGGTCCATCCTACTTTGATGTGAACTTGCCTTTTGTGAGTTGTGATGATGGGCTTTCGTAATGCTAAGACAAGATCTCCAGTTTGGAAAGACCTTGGGCGGACCTTCTTGTTGAATGCCATGGATAACCATGCCCGGTAGCATTCCAAGTGTTGTTGAGTTTCGAGCCTCCTTTCATCGAGTGCTTCCAACTCTTGAAGTCATAGCTTTGCATTTCCCTCTTTAGTCAAGCCTTCTTGTATGGCCATCCTTAGTGAGGGGATTTTCCTTTTGAATGGCAGAATAGCTTCCACGCCATATACGAGAGAATAAGGCGTAGCTTGGGTAAAAGTCCTATGTGTTGTCCTATAATCCCAAAGTGCTTTGCTTATTCTTTCGTGCCAGTCTCTCTTTGCTCGGCCGATCACCTTTTTTAGGAGGTTGCACATCGTTTTGTTAACGCTTTTGCAAGACCGTTAGCCGGAGCATGATACATGGAAGACTTATGCTGCTTGAACTTGTATTCCTCACAGAGCTCATCCATAAGTCGGTTGGAGAACTATTTTCCATTATCGGTGATGATGTAACGAGGCACACCGTATTGATAGATGATATGCTTTTTGATGAAACGGACGACAGTTTCCTTCTTGACTTCCTTTAGGGGTACGGCTTCAGTCCACTTTGAGAAGTAGTCTGTTACAGCTAGGATGTAGGCTTCTCAAGCAGACGACTTTGGTGTGATTAGTCCTACAACATCCAATCCCTACGCATCAAATGGCCATGAAGCAATTGTAGGGTGTAATGGATCTGGTGGTTGATGTATGAAGTTGGCGTGGAATTGGCAGGTTTGGCACATTTTGGCGTGTTCTAAGCAATCTTTCACCATGCCTGGCTAGTAGTAGCCTATCTTTTTGAGCTGGAAGTGTAGCTTTGGTCCAGATTGATGTGCTCTGCATACGCCTGAGTGTGCTTCTTCCATAGCTTGATTAACTTCTTCCTCACCTAAGCATCTTAGAAGTACTCATTCAAAAGAGCGTCGGTAGAGTGTTCCTTTGTAGTAGAGGAAGCGAGGTGCTCATCAACGTATTTCATAGCGGTGTTTAGGATCGTCAGGAAGTTTTCCATGCTCCAAGCAGTCGATCAGCGGCTGTCTTCACTCTTCAGTGTCAACGGGAAATACTAAGATGACATTTGTATCATCCAATAGCATTTCAGTGATGGGCAGGATCACCTATCTTTGGCAAACTGGCACATCAGTAGCTTCGTCTTCTCCTAGCACCATACTTGAGGCTAAGTTACCGAGAGTGTCTGCCATTTGATTTTCCTTTCTTGGCACATGTTTTAGCATCACGACCTCGAACTTTCGAAGCAGTTGAGTTGCTAGCCTGAAGTATGGGATGAGATCATCTTTCCTCACCTCGTATTCAGTCAAAAATTGATTGATTATGAGCTTGGAGTCGCCATACACTTCTAACGTTGTGATTTCTATGTCGACCGCGATTTGGAGTCCAATAATTAATGCTTGATATTCAGCGACTCTGTTTGAGCATAACTCTCTTAGCCAAAAGGAATAGGGTAGTATTTGTCTTTGTGGTGACATGAATACTACTCTTGCTCCCGCTTCGTCTGCTCGTGTGGATCAATCGAAGAACATTGTCCATGTCGAGAAGATGTTGACGTAGAACACCTCCTCTTTATGCAAGTCATTTGAGATTTTCCAATCGGCTGGGATTAGATGATTGGCAAGGAAGTTTGCTAGCGCTGGTCCCTTACTAATCGCCCCGTCAAAACTGGCTTGGATATGACATATTTGGCTGGGTTAGCTTTGGCAACTAAGTAGATGGTGTAAACATGCATGTAGTGTCTGAGCTTTTGGATAGCAAAGACTAAGGCAATGCATATCTTCTCGATTGGGATGTAGTTGAGCTCGGCCTTAGCGAGGGTTCTACTTAGGTAGTAGAGTGATATTTCCTTTTGGTCCTCATTTTCTTGCGCTAAGAGTGCTCTAATGCAACCTTTTTGTGCATCAATATACAAGATGAGCGGCTTTCCAGGCACGGGAGCTCCTAAGACAGGTGGGCTTACTAGGTACCTTTTTATGCTTTCGAAGGCATTACGGCAGACATCATCTTATACGAATGGAGCATCATTCTTCATGAGTCGACTGAAGGGTTGATAGCATCTGGCGAGGTCGGAGATAAAGTGTCTTATGAAGGTAAGCCGTCCTTGTAGACTTTTCAACTCGTGTAGATTCCTTGGTTTGGGCATGCTTTGAATGGCCTTAATCTTTGACTGGTCTACTTTAATGCCACGGAGCTTGAAATTAAAGCTGAGGAATTTCCTAGAGGTGACGCCAAATGCACATTTTAATGGGTTCATCTTGAGGTGGTAGTGTCGTAGTTTGTCGAACACTATTTGTAAATCCTTCAAGTGATCAGATCTCTTCTTGGTCTTGACAACTACGTCGTTTACGTAACATTCTACGCTTTTGTGTAGCATGTCGTTGAAGATATTCTACATGGTGCGTTGATATGTGGCTCCAACGTTCTTCAAACCAAAGGGCATTACCTTGTAGCAGTAGATACATTTTGAGGTGCGGAAGGTTGTCAGTTCCTTGTCTTTGGGAACCATGCGGATTTGATTGTACCCAGATTTGATTTCAATGATTGGCAAGGGAAAGTCATCATTTGCCCAAGTATCGCTGAGTTCTCGGAAGTCTACACAAATACGTATTAGTCAAGATTTTTTAAGGACAATAACGATGTTAGAGATCTACTTAGGGTATTGCACATCTCGAATGAAGCTTGCTTCGATTAGCTTGTCAATCTCGGCCTCAATTTATGGGATAAGTATGGATCGATAACATCTTTGAGTTCGCTTTATCGGTCGTGTTCCAGGCTTGACTGCCAGACGATGCAAGACAATGGTAGGGTCAAGGCCAAACATTTCCTTGTAGGTCCAAGCAAAGACGTTTTTGTACTCCAAGAGTAGTTGGTAGTACTCCTCGATCTTATCTGCGCTTAGTAGTGCACTTATGAAGATAGGTTTTGGCCTCTCGCTTATGCCTAGGTTGGGCGCATTGAGATCATCAATAGTGGCTTACCCTCAATCTTCGAGTTGTGATGGCGCAACAGTGACATCCTTCTTGAGAACTTAGTCTTACTCGTATTTGATCGTGATGTGGAAAACGTCTTGGACCTCATTTTCAGTGTCATCCACTTGGGCTTGTTAGCGTGAAGATTGACCAGTGTGGATGATGGTGCGCTTTTACCTTCAGTTGTTCTTTAGTGTCCACTTCTAAGGTTGCTTGGCGCTTCATCCTTAATGGAAGCGAGCTACGAATGTCGTCTTTTCTTGCTAGACTGTCTAGCTTTTCTTCATTTGGCATTATCTTCCTCTTTTTGGAAGTCTTCTTAGTCTCTACAAGTCTTTCCAAGGCAGACCATCACGGAGGAAAGCTAGCCGTGTTGCTTTGTTTCTTAGGTTTTGACAACCTTTCGAAGATAGAGCTTTAGGTTGTTGGCGTGCTAAGCCGTTTGAAGACGGAAGTTCGTTCTTAACCTCCAATGCGATCAAGTGCCGAAATTTTGGGTTTTGAATAACCTATCGAAGACTAATGTTCAATGGGTTGGTTTAGGCTCCTCTTGATTTTATTCAACACTTACGCTGATGTGTTGAGCGCTAGCATTTTTTGCTTTTCTTGAAATCTTCACAGGTGTATTTGGTGTGAATACAAGTCCAGCTTTGTTGTTGTCAACTCCGTAACCATGCTCATTCACTGGTGAGGTCATGTTCTTTGTCGTTGACGGTGTTTGCATTCTTCGTACCCAGCTTTTGACATGAGTTTGTAGGCGTTTGGGTCGAAGCCTTCTTTGGTTTTCTTGGTTAGAAGAGAGCTTGGTTCTGTTCCTTTTGGCAGAGGTTGTACGAAGCCTTGCGGTGGCTTTGAGATTTTAGCACCGCCTAGCTGTCCCAGAGGTAAAACTGCATTTGCCTTGAGCAGCTGTGTGTCTTCCTTGTGCAGCTATGTTGGCTTTGCTTGTTTCAAATGAGGATTGTCCACTCTTTCTTCTCGACATCAGGATGTATTGAAAGATGGGTGTGTTTGATGCTTTTGAGGGTGTCATATTTCCTTTGGTTGTTACGGGCTTAGCAGACTCGTCGTCATTTTTACTTGAAGCTGACACGGCTTCACTTTCTTGCTTTTTGGGAATGATTTGCCGCTTGTTCTTTTTGGGTGCGGCTTTGCCTATAGACTTGATCTCTTTTAGAAGAACTACAAGCACCGTATCTTCATCCATGTAGAACTTAGCGTCCGCGAAGTGTGATTAGGCTTTGGTGAATGGCTTGGTGTCGCCTTGTATCACCTTCACTCATTTTTCGGTAGTATGTTAAGCATTAGTGGAGGGTGGACGACACCACTCCATTCTCATGGATCCAAGGCCTTCCCAAGAGCAAACTGCAGGAAGTTCTCGCGTCAATCACATGGAATATCATGCTCGACTTGAGTTTGCCAATGGTCATCTTGACACGGACTATGCCCATCGCTCTTTGTCCTCTTTGGTTGAAACCTTGGATTAGCAGACAGTTTCAGGTCAGTTCACCCACCTTGATGACGATTGTAGTCATTGTTGATTTTGGTATAATGTTTATGGCTAAACCACCATCCACAAGCATGCAGTTGACTTTGTGCTCATTCACTTACCTAGAGATGAAGAAATGACGATTATGAGGCTTTGACCCTAGCAGCAAGCATTCGTCAGTGAAAGTGATTGCGTCATGGGTGGCACAACATGTGGCGTATTCATGTAGCTGAAGCTCCAAGCTTTTATCATTGCTTTCTTGAACTTCGTGGTTGTCGGGACTAGACAAGATCACTATTAGTACTCTTCGCATTTCCTTGGGCAATCGTAGCGCCTCATCGATGCTAAAGTATGACACCAGGCTTTCTTCAGGCATGAGAGTTTTCTCTTCTTTGACAGTTATAATTTTGCCTTTTGAGGGCTTTTTTATCTTTACTTCAACCATGTGACAGGCAGCAGTAGTGCATTGTTGGAAGAAATTTTTCGGGAAGTACTTGTGCAAGGTCACCAGTGTCCACCCCTCTTCATTATTGGTAAGTGCATTTTGGTCACTTGCCCCCAGTGGTGGTTGTGTAGAAGGTGCCGTGTGGCTTAAGCATGGGTGGGAATGAGCATGTGTTACTTGGAGATGCATATGATCAAACGAACCAAACACATTTGTAGTAGTGTGAATTGCGGCTATGTCTTCAAGGTCGAGTTTAATTTGCCCTTGTTGTGCCAGCTTCATGATGACCTCATTGAGGACGAAGCAATCGCCAACAGGATGGCTCATAATATAATCGTATCTACAATACCTATGATCATTAACGTGATTTATCTCTTCCGGGCGCTTGCACTCAGGTAACTCGATCACCTTTTTCTCTAATAAATCGTCTAGCATTGCGGCCATGTCAAAGTCCAGAAAAGGGTATGTCTTTTGCTCCAGCTCCCTCAAGGTGTTTTTGTACTTATCTTGGGTGCGATAACCCCTTGGCATCTTCAAGGCGTCAATCTTCTTGGAGTAAGACGCTGAGTATAACAGGGAGTCATGCGAGCTTCCTTGGTACTGCGCCTTGATGGTGCTAGTGATCATCTTCTGCAGCTGCTGGATAAAGAGAGATAACTTTGTCGTCGTGCTGCCCCCCAGACGGTTGACGAGTGTAGCAATTTGCAAGTCCTTCTCCTCTATAGCCCTTATTAGCCTTGTAATTCCTTCACTTATTTGAGTCAGCTGCTATTCGATGGAAGTTGCGCCAGTAGTCATGATTTGCATGGCTACGAGTCATGAGCTGCTTGAGTCGGCGTCAGAAGTCAAAGACTTATAGTACCTCCTCAAGCTTTCTTCCCTTGGCACCCTTAGCGAGGCTAGGGTGATCACAAGTTCGTGCCTTAAGGCAGAGTTAGTGTAGGGGTGAAAGGCATGGTAGAGATAGCTCTTGCCTTGTTTCGGGTTTTGATGCCCAAAGTGCCACCACTTGTTGCAATGATGCCTTTGTTTTCGCGGTTGTAGCAGGAACAGCTTGATCCTTCCTTGATGGCATTTCTGCTTTGTAGATTTGTATTGATTTGAATTTGTAGGTTACAATCTCTGTTTACAACTTTTCCTCTTATTAAGTCTTCAAATTTGATGTAGATGCATGATTGTTGATCCAAGGGTTACGATGACTTGATCTCGGACGAACAGTTGAACAATTGCTTCAAGTTTTGAGCTTGAAAACAATGCGTGGATGATCTTCACCTCAAAGGGTGTGCCCAAGGTAGTGTTTGATGCGAAAATTTCGTTGCTTCAAGGGTCTTGGCGACTTGATCTTGAAACAAACATTGCTACAAGTTTATGAGCTTGCAACAAAGTCTTGAAGGAATCG
Organism: Cydonia oblonga; assembly: GCA_015708375.1. NCBI lineage: Eukaryota > Viridiplantae > Streptophyta > Magnoliopsida > Rosales > Rosaceae > Cydonia > Cydonia oblonga. The sequence goes on along the minus strand of JADOBS010300588.1, from coordinate 1,147 downwards.
GCACAAGCGTTTGTTGATTCTTCAAGGAAATGCTTCGTCTTTGGTTGAGAGAAAGCTTCGTCTTTGGTTGAATGTTCTTCAAAGAGAGCTTTGGCAACGTATTAGTCTTCAAAGGTTTTGTGGGGTTCTTCTGTGTAGAGATTTTTTTCGACCCTTATGCTTGTGGAAGGACCTTGTATTTATAGGCTTCTCAAGGCTTGCCTTTGGGATGATTTTAGGCATGCTTTGTGTATTAATTTCAGCCACTTTACTCCCTTGGCCAAATTTAAGGATCTTGTTGCCTATTTTGTGAGCAATCTTCAATTCTTACTTGTTTTATGAAAATGCTTTAACTTTCTTTCTAGTTTTAGGATCAATTTGGATTTCCTAGCCGAATTTAAGGGGGATTCTCTCTTATTGCTGTTTTTATACTTCCTTTGATTGATTTGTGCCACATGTCATTGATGACTTGTCCATTTATGATGAATCATATGCCATGTGGAGGTTTGTGATGCATTATTTGTATGCAATAAAATTTACATGTCTACACCAAGGTCGCACAACACACCCAATGCACTCTTCCACATCATTCATCCAACTTGTATTTTATGGTTAAAATCTTCATCCAATTCTTTGTTCTTTTGTAAGATAGATCCAAGATAACGAAAGCATTAATTATTTGGTACTTTCTGATCTCCAATTCTCACCCTATCATTTAGACCCCTATTCCCACTGAACTTGCACTTCATACTATTTCTTTGACCTACTTAGGCAAAGACTTTTAGATCCCAACACTTCCAGCTAAAGATTAAACTTCGCATTTACTCCGCCCTGCGTTTCATCTATCATTATTTTATTCACACATTGTTCTTGATCTCGCGATGGACGACTCTTATGAGGTTGATCCCCACTTCAATTTGGTCAAAGGCTAAGATGGGTCCCTCTTGAAGGAGAAGATGGTGGAGGGTGCTTGTAAAAAATTTGTGTGCATCGTCGACAAGTTGAAGCTCGTTAGGGAGTTTTTGGATATCCAAACCTAGTCTCTGTCGATGCCTTGTAGTTTAAGGAGTTTGTGATAGGGCATGGTGTGATTGGAAGCCTTGCCTGTGGGCAGTATATGGTTTTAAGTTTTTTTTTTTTTTTTTTTTTTTTTTTTTTTTTTTTTTTT
>JADOBS010300587.1:0-10890 GCA_015708375.1 Cydonia oblonga | reverse complement strand
GCTTATATACATTCAATTCTTAAAAATACAAATCGTATGATACTGTATTGTTTTCTGCCATCATTCTTGTCTTCAATAGGAGAAGATGATCTGCTTTTGTGCTTAGGTTTGCTAGTTGAATCAAAGAAGAGAGCTTCCTCCAACTCTTCACATGATAATTCAGGAATTAATATCGGCACAGTCTTACAGTTATTAGTTGCTCACAGGCGAATTATATTCTGTCCCAGCAATATGGATACCGATATAAATTGTTGTCTTTGTGTCAATTTAATATCTCTCCTGCATGACCAACGACAGAATGTGCAGAACATGGCTGTTGATATTGTCAAGTATCTCCTGGTGCATCGTCGGGTAGCTCTAGAAGATCTGCTGGTTTCTAAGCCAAATCAAGGACACCAACTGGATGTGCTACATGGGGGATTTGACAAGTTATTAATATTGACTGAAAATTTATTTGCTTTCTTTGAATGGCTTCAGAGTTCTGAAGTGATGGTGAATAAAGTACTAGAGCAGTGTGCTTCCATTATGTGGGTACAGTATATTACTGGATCAGCAAAATTTCCAGGAGTGAGAATTAAAGCTATGGAGGGTCGTCGCAAGAGAGAAATGGGGAGAAAATCAAGGGATACATCAAAGTTAGATATAAAGCACTGGGAGCAGGTGAATGAACGGAGATATGCACTGGAGTTGGTGCGTGATGCAACGTCCACTGAACTCAGAGTGGTGCGTCAAGACAAGTATGGATGGGTTCTGCATGCTGAGAGCGAGTGGCAAACGCATCTTCAACAACTTGTCCATGAGCGGGGAATATTCCCAATGCAAAAATCCTCTGTTAATCAGGATCCTGATTGGCAGCTTTGTCCAATTGAAGGTCCATACAGGATGCGCAAAAAACTTGAGCGCTGCAGATTGAAACTTGATACTATCCAAAATGTTCTTGATGGACAATTTGAAGTAAGGGAAGCAGAGCTGTCCAAAGAGAATAATGAGAATGATCTGGATGCTTCTGATAATGATTCTGAGTCATACTTTCAACTTTTGACTGATAGTGCCAAACAGAATGGCCTTGATGGTGAACTGTATGAAGGGTCATTTCTTAAAGAACCTGATAATGCCAAAGATGTTGCTTCTGTTAGTCTTGAATGGAATGATGATAGAGCTAGTAGTATCAATGAAGCAAGTTTGCACTCTGCACTCGAGTTTGGTGGAAAATCTAGTTCAGCATCTGTCCCCATAGATGACAGTGTACATGAGAGATCTGACTTAGGGTCTCCATGGCAATCTTCTTCTGCAAGAATTGATGATGTCAAAGTCACAGATGATAAATCGGATAAGGAACTCCATGATAATGGTGAATACCTGATCAGGCCTTATCTGGAACCTTTTGAAAAGATACGATTTCGGTATAATTGTGAACGAGTTATGGGTCTGGACAAGCATGATGGTATATTTTTAATAGGCGAGCATTCTCTGTATGTGATTGAAAACTTCTATATCGACGACTCTGGGTGTATTTGTGAAAAGGAATGTGAAGATGAACTCTCTATCATTGATCAGGCTCTTGGTGTAAAGAAGGATGTTACTATGGATTTCCATTCAAAGTCAACTTCATCTTGGGGAGCAACAGTAAAGTCAGGAGTTGGGGGAAGAGCATGGGCCTTCAATGGCGGTGCATGGGGAAAGGAGAAAGTCTGTACTAGTGGTAATCTACCTCACCCTTGGAACATGTGGAAGCTTAACAGTGTTCATGAGCTTTTGAAGCGTGATTACCAGCTGCGTCCTGTTGCTGTTGAAATCTTTAGCATGGATGGATGTAATGATCTTTTGGTGTTCCACAAAAAAGAAAGGGAAGAAGTTTTCAAAAATCTAGTAGCCATGAATCTTCCCAGAAATAGCATGTAAGCAATCAATTCCCAGTTCCCTCTAATTTTTTATTTCTTTTCCAATAGTCCTTTTTGTGTTATGAGTGTTGTATTTGTATATTTTTGCATGATTTTTTGGTCTACTAGTGTGTGTATGTCTGTCTTTGTGTGTGTTTTGTTTGTGTGCCCTTTTGGGACTCGGGATGTTGAAACTGTGCAAATGTATATTGTGGAACATAGCATTTAAGATATGAACCGCAAATTTACCTAAATTAGTGTTTTACTTGTGTATTTTTGGTTTTCCTGCCTAATATCTTTTGCATCACCTTTGGGATTTTTGCCACTAATTTTTTAATTCGTAATTCTATTCCTTGCTTTAGGTTGGACACAACCATATCAGGATCAGCAAAACAAGAAAGCAATGAGGGTAGCCGCCTATTTAAGTCAATGGCCAAGTCCTTTTCAAAGAGGTGGCAAAATGGAGAAATAAGCAATTTCCAGTACCTCATGCATCTCAACACGTTGGCAGGACGGGGATACAGTGATCTTACCCAATATCCAGTGTTTCCATGGGTTCTTGCAGATTATGAGAGTGAAAACCTGGACTTCTCAGATCCCAAAACTTTTCGTGGACTTGACAAACCGATGGGTTGTCAAACATTAGAGGGCAGAGAAGAATTCAGGAAAAGGTAATATCAATTCCACTGGTTTATTCTTATTTCACTTTTAAGTTTTAAGTTGTGTTTTCTTTGATTACAGTTTTTCCTGTTTCATTTCTATATAGTTTTTTTAACCTCATGAAGCACTTTTTCTAGCATGGTTTTCTATATGCAGAAATACATTTTTGGATGTATGTTATCAGCACTGTTTATTTATTCATCTTATCTTTCCTTCTCTACTCAGGTACGAGAGCTGGGATGATCCGGAGGTCCCAAAGTTCCATTATGGTTCTCATTATTCCAGTGCTGGGATTGTCCTCTTCTATCTTCTACGCCTACCACCTTTCAGTACAGAGAATCAAAAGCTACAGGGAGGGCAATTTGACCATGCTGATCGTCTTTTTAATAGTATTAAAGATACTTGGTTCAGTGCAGCTGGAAAGGGCAACACATCAGATGTGAAGGAGTTGATTCCCGAATTTTTCTACATGCCAGAGTTCCTGGAAAATCGTTTCAATCTTGATTTGGGAGAGAAGCAATCAGGAGAGAAGGTGAAACATCTTAATCCCTTACTAAGAATAAAAATTATTTGATGTTCAACAGTCATTAACCACCCTTGAGGGCCCAAATGCATATACCATTTTGGTAGACGGGTACAACTTTCTATTGTGCATTCTAATAAACAAAATATTGTGCTTTCTAATAAACAAAAATAAGATGCTCGAACAAAAGTTTTCTTTTGTTGGTACATACAATTTTGAAAATGCTATTAAGGTAGGGTAGGGGAAATGGGGTTTTTTGTGCTCTAGCCAAATGCCACTTTTTTTTTTGAGAGCAAGAGCCCAATGCTACTTGAATCTTCTTTTTTCTACTATTTGAGAATTTAAACATTATCTCTTTAATTTCTATCATTAGGTTGGTGATGTTGGCTTACCTCCATGGGCTAAAGGCAGTGCTAGAGAATTCATCAGGAAGCACAGGGAGGCCTTGGAATCTGATTACGTTTCACAAAATTTGCATCATTGGATAGATCTCATTTTTGGATATAAACAGAGAGGAAAGGTTCGTATTGAGATTCATTCTTGGCACGCTGCAACTCATTCATAAACTTTTAATAGGCCTCATAAAGTTGCACTTGTGCACCTGGAAGTTCTTCAGAGAAATTTGTGGCATCATTTTAGTTTCATCTTTCAGCTCAGTATTTACCGCACCTAGAGACAAGTTGCCCACATATATGTGATTGCATGAGATATACCCAAACCTAACTTGAACTGGTGAATAGTGAAGTCCTCATCTTTGCATGTGCTTTTTTTTGCAACCCAACAGATATTTCATGCTCAATTTTTCTTGGTAACGGATTACAAGCTCAATTTGATAAAGAAATTGTTGGTTGAAAATTTGCTGAGATATAATACTACCTGACTATTTTTCTATTCTGGATCTTATTATGCCAAGCACTTGTGTTTACCGCACTTCTTCTGGTCCTGACTTCGTGTTCTACTTTACTCTTTCTGTTTTGGTCTGCTTTTCATTATAAATTTCCTTGAAATTGACAGGCAGCTGAGGAAGCTGTGAATGTTTTCTATCACTACACGTACGAGGGGAGTGTAGACATAGACTCGGTGACAGATCCTGCAATGAAAGCCTCAATTCTAGCACAGATTAATCATTTTGGGCAGACACCCAAACAGCTATTCCTTAAACCCCATGTGAAAAGGCAGGTCAACAGAAGGGTTCCTCATCCACTCAAGTACTCGCACCATCTCGTTCAGCATGAGATACGCAAGACATCGTCTTCGATAACTCAGATTGTTACTGTCAATGAGAAAATCCTAGTGGCAGGAACAAATTGTTTGCTTAAGCCAAGAACGTATACCAAGTACGTTGCATGGGGTTTCCCAGATCGTAGCTTAAGATTTATGAGCTATGATCAAGATCGACTCCTATCGACACACGAGAATCTTCATGGGGGCAACCAGATTCAGTGTACTGGCGTTAGCCATGATGGTCAGATTCTAGTCACTGGGGCGGATGATGGTTTAGTTTCTGTCTGGAGAATCAGTAATTATGGCCCCCGTGTCTTGAGACGCTTGCAGTTGGAGAAGGCACTTTGCGCCCACGCATCCAGAATTACATGTCTTCATGTTAGCCAGCCTTACATGCTGATTGTGAGTGGATCAGATGACTGCACTGTTGTTATATGGGATCTCAGCTCCTTGGTTTTTGTTAGGCAGCTCCCTGAGTTTCCAGCGCCGATTTCTGCGATTTATGTGAATGACTTGACAGGGGATATTGTGACGGCAGCTGGAATTTTACTTGCAGTTTGGAGCGTAAATGGGGACTGCCTTGCAATGGTTAACACGTCTCAACTGCCTTCTGATTCAATTCTTTCTGTTACAAGTAGTTCATTTTCTGATTGGCTGGACACAAACTGGTTTGTAACGGGTCATCAAAGTGGGGCTGTTAAGGTGTGGCAAATGGTTCACCACACCAACCTCGAGAGTTCCCAACAGAAGTCAACGAGCAATGGGATGGGTGGTTTAAATCTCAATGATAAAGTACCAGAGTACAGGTTGGTCCTCAACAAGGTGCTCAAGTTTCATAAGCATCCCGTTACTGCCCTTCTCCTTACAAATGACCTCAAGCAGTTACTAAGCGGGGATTCTGGCGGGCATTTGCTGTCGTGGACAGTGCCAGAGGAGAGCTTGAGAGCATCAATGAATCAGGGGTGATGATCCTAAAATACGATTCAAGTGTGATGACTTCAGCAAATGGGGCAGCTCCCGGTTCTAACTAAGACCCGAACCCTCGTGATGAAAAGAACGGAAGTGCTGCTCATGCTAAAGGGTACAAATGTGACAGCAGGGCTGGCCTGGACCGGAACAGGAGAAAACTATACAGGTTTGACAGTAGAGACGAAGCCACTCGTAAACTAATTGTTGTGTTGAAAACCACGCAAGCATGCTGCCCGTCAGGAACTTTGCTACACCAGGTTGAGCATCTGATCGGGAAGGCGATACTCGATGCTTTTAGGATGAATAGGAGGATGCTCTCCATTTCGGAGGAGCGTCCAAGTCTTACAGGTATTTTGGTTTGTTTGTTATTTTTAATGTAAATAGTTGGACTAACACGGTGTGTGATGGAAGTTGTATAGCAGAGAAGTGTGCCAGGAATGGGGACTTTTGGGGGAAAAATGATCGCTCCAGTGTGAGAATGTGGAACGGTTAAATTGGTCGATTGTGGGCATTTTTTGGCTACAATTCTTTTTGAAATAGTGCATTTTGGGCACTTATTCTTGCCCATTTCTTTTTGTAAAATTTACCCCTCTCACGAACAAAAGGTTGTGTTTGTTTTCGATTAGGTAGTGGAATTATTCTAATTCACAACTTCTCGAGCGTTTACTATAACGTTGGTATTAGAATTATTCTGATTCTTTACTCGAGTATTTACTAGAACGTTAATATTAGAATTATTCTGATTCTTTACTTCGTTGTGGTTAGTATTGGATACAAAATCTAAACCATGTCTGTTTACAGTTTATAATCACTTGTGTCTAAATTATCTAATTTTTGACTCTTTCGTTCTAAATAAGTAAACATGTCATTATTTTGAAACTGGTAGTAACAAAATACATCTTGGAAAAAAATAAACTGGCGTTGATATATATATATTTTTTGAGATCAGTTGTTTGTAGCATTGGGTGGTCTGCTCGCACTCAAAATTGAATTCCGCTGCACTTGAGTTTGAATCTCCGTCCTAATACATCAAAGCTCAATATAAAACGCATGCATTACACTCATTATGCGCTAGAATATAGGCCCGCGCAGCGCTTGCGTTTGCCATGCACGTACTCGGCTAATGTGATGGCTACTTCAACCCGACACTACTGCTCCTACACTTCCTCCGGCGTGCACCGCCACTCTATGTTGAAGAAAGCTCTGCCAAACCCGATTCTCCACTTCTTCAAACACCCTCAAAACCCCATTAAATTACCTTCCTTGAAGGAGGTTTGCGACGGAGGAAGCCTCAGGGAAGCTTTTCACTCACTCGGCAGTTTGCTCACGCATCCAAATTCCCTTCAGCTTTCTCTAGATGCGGCTTACTCGCCGGTCCTCGAGCTCTGCGCAAACGAGAGGGCTCTCTCAGAAGGGCAGCAAATCCACGCCCAGTTGATCAAATGTTGTGATGTGTCTGATTCTGCGTTTCTGAGTACTAAGCTTGTTTTTATGTACGGGAAATGTGGCTCTCTTTTGGACGCGGAGAAGGTGTTTGATAAAATGTCCCACAGAACGATTTTCAGTTGGAACGCGATGATTGCTGCTTGTGCTTCAAACGGGAAGCCTTGGAAAGCTCTGGAGCTGTATAGGGACATGAGGGTTTTGGAGGTTCCTCTCGATTCTTGCACTTTTCCTTGTATTCTGAAAGCGTGCGTTGCAGTTAACAATCTCCACTCTGGGGCAGAAATTCATGGTCTGGCTATCAAATACGGGTATAGTAATGTAACACTCGTTGTCAACTCACTAGCTTCGATGTATGCAAACTGCAAATGTGTTGACGGGGCGAGGAAGTTATTTGATGGTGTGAAGGAAAAAGAGGATATTGTGTCGTGGAATTCAATTATTTCAGCGTATTCGGCAAATGGGAAATCAGCTGAAGCATTGGGGCTGTTTCGAGAAATGCTAACCGCGGGACTTGCCCTGAACTCATATACTTTTGTCGCCGCTCTTCAAGCCTGCGAGGATTCTTTTTGTGGTAAACTTGGTATGGAGATCCATGCTGCTGTGTTGAAATCAGGTCACTTCTTTGACATTTATGTGGCGAATTCTTTGCTTGCTATGTACGTGAGATGTGGTAACATGCATGAGGCTGCAATAATCTTCAGGGACTTGGATGCCAAGGATGTTGTTTCGTGGAATACCATGCTCTCTGGTTTTTCCCAGAATGGTCTATATGACGAGACACTGCTGTTGTTCCGAGATATGCAGAGTACTGATACAAAACCTGACCAGGTTTCACTATTAAATATCCTTGCAGCATCCGGTCGATTAGGAGATTTGTTGTCTGGGTTGGAAGCTCATGCTTATGCGATTAAAAAGGGTCTCGACTCTGATTTGCAGCTCGGAAATACACTGATAGATATGTATGCTAGGTGTGGTTGTGTAAACTTCATGGGCCGTGCTTTTGACAAGATGCCTACTAAGGACTTAATTTCTTGGACAACTGTTATTGCTGGCTATGCTCAGAACAATTGTCACTTAAGGGCCTTAGAATTGTGCCGGAAGGTGCAGACGCTCCGATTGGATGCTGATGCAATGATGGTAGAAAGCATTTTAGCAGTTTGTGGGGCATTGAAATGTGTTTCTTTGGTAAAAGAAGTTCATGGTTACGCTGTGAGAAGAGGTTTATTCAATCTGGTGTTACAAAATGCAGTTGTCAACCTATATGGAGAGTGTGGATATGTCAAATATGCCGAGCAGATGTTCGAATTGATTGACTCTAAGGATATTGTGTCTTGGACGAGCATGATCTCTTGTTATGTTCATAATGGGTTTGCAAATGAGGCCCTTGAACTATGCCACTTCATGAAAGAAACAAATGCTGAACCGGATGCTATAGCACTAGTTAGTATACTGTCGGCTGTTGCGAGTTTATCTGCTCTGAAGAAAGGGAAAGAGATTCATGGTTTTCTTATCCGGAAGGGCTTCATCTTAGAGGGATCTCTTGGAAGCTCTCTAGTCGATATGTATGCCCGCTCTGGAACTTTGGAGAATGCATATGAGGTATATGACTGTATTAAAAATAGAAGTCTAATTTTGTGGACTACCATGATTAATGCGTATGGAATGCATGGCCAAGGCAAGGCAGCCATTGATTTATTCGAGCAGATGGAAGGTGAAAGAATTGTTCCTGATCATATTACATTTTTGGCTCTTTTATATGCCTGCAGTCATTCGGGCTTGATTGATGAGGGTACAAGAATATTTGAAATTATGAGAGATGAATATCATTTGGAACCATGGCCAGAACATTCTGCCTGTATGGTTGATCTTCTTGGTCGCGCCAATCGGTTGGAAGAGGCATACCATTTTGCGAATAGCATGCAGAGTGAACCAACCGCTGAGGTATGGTGTGCACTCCTTGGGGCTTGCCGGGTTCATTCTAACAAAGAATTCGGAGAAATTGCAGCAAAGAAAATCTTAGAGTTGGACCCGGAGAATCCTGGAAATTATGTGCTTGTGTCTAATGTGTTTGCTGCTAGTGGAAGATGGAAAGATGTAGATGAAGTGAGGTTGAGAATGAAGGGGAGTGGATTGAAGAAAAATCCGGGCTGCAGTTGGATTGAGGTTGGAAACAAGGTTCATACATTCATAGCGAGGGATAAATCTCATCCGCAGTCCGATGATATTTACCTCAAGTTAGCTCAAATCACAGAGAAATTGGAGAGAGAAGTAGATTATGTGGCTCAAACCAAATTTGTTTTGCACAATGTAGAGGAAGAAGAGAGAGTCAAAATGCTTTATGGACATAGTGAAAGGCTGGCAATTGCATACGGTCTGCTTGAAACTCCCGAAGGAACCCCTATCCGAATCACCAAGAACCTTCGGGTTTGTGGCGATTGCCATCATTTCATTAAACTAGTTTCGAAAGTTTTTAGGCGGGTGCTTGTTGTGAGGGATGCAAATAGATTTCATCACCTTGAAGATGGTATCTGTTCTTGTGGCGATTTCTGGTGACAGTTGAACATTGTATTTAAATTTCTTCACAAACAAGTACGGATGTCTTGGATTTACTACTGCTGGGTGGGATATCATGAAACATTGGTTCGATGTGCTAATTATATGCTCCCCAAATGCACGGTGTGCGGGATACAATGGTTGGAAATTCTACTTGCATCAAGAACTTCTCCAAAACATGTTTGAGTCCAACCTTGTGTGCCAAGCAAGAGCTCTTGGAGTTGGTTATTAAGTTGCTTTCCAGCAAGCTATTGAAGGAGAAATTCCCATGTAACAAGAGTGTTCGGATGGATTTCGACATAATTCAGGAATCGCGTACTTCAAATCGCGGGAAATACCAGACAGGCGAGTTCATGAAACTGAACAGGTGAAAATTTTCACCTAATGAACCTTAGTTCTTCAAGAATGATTGTTTTTTTTCTTCACCTTATTGATTTTTTAGAAATAAATCACCATAGTTGTGATATAGAAACATAAAAAGGTCACTTACTGCTCAAGATAAATTCTTGTTTCTCTCGTCACAATTTTCTTGTGTGCGCGTGGGATAGAGAGAGACAGACCCACTGCATGTGATTTTCCTGTGTGTGCATGAGATAGAGACAGAGAGAGAGAGAGATACATTGCATGTACTAGAAGGGACTCCTTGGCACAAGCACTAGAGGTTGTATCATGTCAATTGTCTGTATCATATGTACGATATTTTACTGTATCTCTTATCACGTGAATAGTTATGTAATTAAAAAGAAATTATGTAATTAAAAAGAAAGACGTGTTTGTATTCGGCACGTGTATGCAATGACACGTGCTGCGTTGTGGCAAATTAAACATGTGAAACCAATTTCATAAACAACCCGATAGGGTCTGTGGCTAAATGATGGCAATATCTTGAACGGCCAAATGAATGTAATATTAGCATACCAAGATAAATGAAAAGGTCAGTAACTATGCTGCAGGTTAACAGGGAAAGATATGGAGTACCCTACCCTTTAGCAGCAGATCACAGACTGCCCCGACTCATGCATTTACTTCTTATTTTAGATGTCAAGACTAGTCCCATCAACCTTCAGATTTCTTTATTTTTGGACCTTTAAATGAAGGAAAATGGAAAAGAAAAAAAAAAGATGGATCATTTTAGTTTAACAGTTTGATTAGCCACTTAATATTATGATATAATGATATAATGATATTTTTCTTCACTTATAAGTGAGATGTTCGATTCTCATCAAATGCGAGTTTGAACCACATTAATTATTGCTAATTCATTGTGAGGTTAAGTCTACCTATCTCTTTTATTGTAAATAATATCGTTTGTCCAAATTGTTCAACTTGTCTTACAATCTAATTATAATTAAACTTTGATCGCATATTAACCAACACATCAAGAAAATGTAAAAAAATATTGATCACATATAACCAAATACTGAAAAAGCGGTCATTCCAATAATTAAACTTTGTATTGACAAAAATAAAAATTAAACTTTGTACACTAATTATTTCAACCAATTGCTCAAGTTTATATATGAATGGAAAAGAAAAATCTGTCGATTTCAAACTTGTCCAAAAAAAAGAAAACTTTGAAAGGCTATCTTGATAGGCTCTCACAGCCACAGGTAGCTACTAGCTTTGCTTAGGCGT
>JADOBS010300586.1:0-10889 GCA_015708375.1 Cydonia oblonga | reverse complement strand
GCGTTGTTTCGGGTGTATGTGAATTTTTACCAGTGTGAAATCACTGTTTCAGATAGGTTTCGATTTCTTTTATTGTAAAAAGTCCAAATAACTCTATCCTATCTACCCTTTCACCCAACCCGTGTATCCCCCTTTAGTTACACCCATCACTTCCCATTATTTCACACCAACCAATCACTTCCATCTCTCATTTGCAGCACCCAATCAGAAAAGGCAAAGAAAAATTAGAAAAACACTCTCTCTCTTCCTTCTCTCTCTCCCATATACTCTCATTCTCAATGATCTCCATGAACGAGCTTCAAATCTCGTAGATCGAACCCAAAACCCACACCATTGTACTTCTCTCATCCTCACGAACACAACCATGTTCTTGAAACCAGGAATGGACGAGTTTTCAACGTCGAACTCAAGAAGTTCGAACTCAGTGAGTTTGACTTCATCGATTTTCAGGACGAGTTAAGAAGTTTTGAAGGTCGAGGAAGCCTTCCCACAACTCCTCGAGGCTCCTAGGACAATTTTCAGGAAGCTCTGACGTGACATAACTCAAGTTCGAGAAGTCTCATTTGGCCACTTTCAGTGCATTTTTTCGGTCAACCTCGACCACGACTGGACATCTAATAAGTATAGGCTTATTCTCTACATTTCTAACTTCAAAATGGCTTTGGAATCATCGAATTTGGTTAACTATCGAGTTAGAAATGAACTCTGGAAGTTGGGAAGAAATTTCCCAACTTTTTGGAAAAGTTTGGCCGTGGCCATTTGGCCATTTTCAGAGCACGTTTTTGGACAACGCGGACCATAGTTGAACTTTCTGTGAATATGGATCGATTCACCACATTCCTAACTTTAGTTTGGCTTTTTTAGAAGTGTTTTTGGTTGAGAATTGAGCTCGTTAGGAGCTCTGGAAGTTGAACCAAAACTGCAAAAAAATCGCAGAAACTAGCGAGGAAGGCGAGCACACATGTACTCGCATGCGCTTCGTTCCACATGGGTCAACGACGCATGCGGCGTGTGGCGGCCCGTCTGGCCTCTAATTGACGTTCTGTCAATTTGTGTGGGTCCGTGACGTCGAGTAGATCGATTTCATATATTTAAACCCTAGGTTTGAGCAAACTATGAGGGTTTTTTTAGGTTTCCTTATATGTGCTTTAATTAATTTTATTTTAGTTATTTCACATATGGGAGAAACTTATCCCGAGGGCGTACGAGGCCAAGCTAGGCTCGGGGGCTACAACCCATCGACGTACTTGTGAGTGGACAGTTGTTTTTTTATCTATACGTATTTATAGTTTCCAAAATTGCATAAATACTTCACTTTGCATATATATTGCCAAGTGGTGGATATTGTGATATAATTGTGATAAATGCTGCTATATGGTTGGGATATATCTGTCATGACATTCATACATACTTGTATACATGCTCATCTTGCTGCACCCCGGTGTTAGTACTCCGCCCAAGGCCAGGGCCAGTCTTTCACGTGTATGTTCACATCTGCACCGTTCGCTCACCTTGGATCTAAGTTTAGGTGCCAGTTTTGTCCTACAGAATGCGTTAGGCAGTTCTGACTTGTATGTGACCGTGCTTAGCACCAGTCTTCATGTGATTGTAGTATTAGAGAGCATTTTTACACCCAGTCTTGTCGTACAGGTTGCGCTAAGAAACTCTGGCTCGTGTGCTAGCCTAGATGATGAGCAATTGATTATATTTGATTATCACATATTTATATTACTGTGGCATTGATACTATCATAAGATTATAGTATTGTGGATACGTACTCACTTACGTAGCATGTTTTTTTCAAAGGAAACTATACTTGTTTTACGGCGAGGGGTTAGTATATTTAAAGATAAAGGTTTTCGTATAATGATTGTTTTGCTGACCCACTCAACTTTGTTTTTCGCCCCTCCAGGACCTAGATAGTTGAACTCTTTGTAGCAGTCGAAGAGTCTCGGCAGTTCTGACATTTCCTTCTATTAGACGTATGAACTTATCACTGTTGTGTAATAAGTGTACTTTAGTTACTTTGACTACTCTTATGTAGTCTCACTGTCTATTACGCTCTGAATATTTGTAGTGGGATTCTTCCCACGATTGCGCACTCTTTCACTGTTTAGTATAATTAGCTCTAATTAGTTTAAATTTACTTAACTTTTCACATCACTTACCCTTATGGTTACGTCACCTCACGGTGATGGCCAGCATACTTTGACCTTCCCAGGTCGGGGTGTGTCAGCTTGGTATCAGAGCATAGGTTTAGATAGTCCTGCACTTCCTAGTGTGTTTTTAACTCTTGTTTTCTTATGTCAGAACCATGTCACCTTGTAGAGAGCCACGTACTTCAGAAGAGAATCATTTTTCGGACTTTGGGCAGTTTGGCGAGGCTATTGCCAATGCTATTGAGTCTTCACTCCATCCTCCCCCAAGGAATACTTTGGATATTGTATCTCGCTTGAAGATTAATGATTTCTTTGGTAATGAGGGATCAGAGAAGTCAGAGATATGGTTCGATCATGTTGAGAAGACATTTCGAATTATGTACTGATAGGGTAATCTTCCCTTAGAAAGGTGGGTTGAGACGGCAACCTGGTTCTTCCGTTTGGGAGTAGAATCATGGTGGGATCAGGCAAATAAATTGTTGTCTCCTGAGGATGCTATGAATTGGGATGTATTTAAGCATATATTCCGGACCAGATTTGTTGCTTTGGAATATTTGGATAGTAAGAAGAATGAGTTCGCAGATCTGAGGCAGGGTAAGATGTCAGCCACTGAGTATCATCGCAAGTTCACAGACTTATCTTGTTATTGTCCTGAGATTGCTGCCAATCCCCGTGAAATGCTTCGTTTGTTTAAGAAAGGAACTTGCAAGAAATGACGGACCATGGCAACCACTACTCCCTATGTTACTTATTAGGAATTCTTCGAGATTTTGCTTCGGATTGAAGAATCAGAGAATGCTCCTGATGACGAGGATGATGATGGAGACAGGAATGCCCAGAGGAACTATAACAGAGGGCAATCATCACTTGGTCTAAGAAGGGTTCAGAATTTTAAAAGGAGTAGAAACAACTCTGGATCGTCGAGCAGATGATCGAACTCCGGTAACTCTCAGAGAGGAGGTAGATTCACTGGCAGTTCTCGTTTTCAGAGTCAAGGAAACTCTAGTAGCTCAGGTGCTCAGTTCTATCATAGGTGTAATACTCGTCACTTTGGTGAGTGTACGAGAAGAGATCGAGCATGTTATACTTGCAGGCAAATGGGACACAGAGCAAGTAATTGTCCTTAGACTTAGAGGAATCAGCCTGCTAATCTACCACCTGCAGTCCCCCTACAACAGTTTTTAGCACCTGGTACTCGTCAGCAGATAGGCTACGGACCACGGTGGAGCTTTCTACTATCAGGGAGACGTATCCCCGTACAAAGGAGGACCGTACCAGTTCACACCTGAGGTTCATTACTATCATGGAGGTTATCAGCAGCCTCATGGAGGATATTAGCAGACTCAGGGAGATTATCTGCAGTATCAGGGAGACTATACGCCGTATCAAGGCGGTGGAGCACATATGTACACTGGAGGACAATATCAGAACCTAGACATAGCATCTAGCAGTGGAGGTTCCAGCAAGCAGAAAAATCCACCTCAGCAGGGCCGAGGTAATCAGACTCAAGCAAACAAAAGTCGTGGAGGCAGACAACAAGTTCAGGGAACGGTCAACAACATCACTTTTCAGGATGCTCAGGCTAGTCTGGACTTAATCATGGGTACGTTGAATGGTCTAGGCCATTTTGCTAAAGTTTTAATTGATTATGATGCTACACATTCAGTTATTTCCCATAAGTTTGCTTAAACGACTCAACCATACCCTACTTTTTTTGGCTACGAGTTGGAACTCTCGATGCCTAGGGGTGAAATCTGTTATATTAGTTGGGAGTATCAAGGATGTCCTGTTCTTGTTGAAGATGTAGTCATGACGGCTAATCTTGTTCCTTTGGATATCGTTGATTTTGACGTTATCTTACAATTATGCCAATTTGGATTGTCATGGAAATGTGGTTACTTTTCATTGACCGGGCATGTCTACCGTCACGTTTGTTGGTGAACGTAGTGGTCTAAAGCATGAAGTTATCACTGCCATGAGGGCGAGACGATTATTGAATAAAGGTTGTCAAGGCTATCTAGCTCATGTGGTGCTATCAGAAGAGACTACTGCATCTGTGGAAGACGTTAGAGTAGTCAGACACTTTCCCGATGTTTTTCCAGAGGAGTTACCTGCTTACCCCCAGATCGTGAAGTGGAGTTCACCATCGATCTACTTCCAAGTACTAATCCTATTTCTGTTACACCTTATCGTATGGCTCCTGCAGAGCTAAGGGAACTTAAAACTCAGTTACAAGAACTAGTTGATAAATGTTTCATTCAACCAAGCACTTCCCCATAGGGAGCTCCAGTTTTGTTTGTAAGGAAGAAAGATGGAACCTTGAGGTTATGCATTGACTACAGACAGTTGAATCGAGTGACGATTAAAAATCGTTATCTGTTACCTTTACATTGATGATGTCTTTGACCAGCTTAAGGGTGCATGTGTATTCTCAAAGATTGACCTGAGGTCTGGATACTACCAATTGAAGATCAGAAGCGACGACATTTCAAAGATAGCTTTCAGAACTCGTTATGGTCATTACGAGTTTCTAGTGATGCCATTTGGATTGACTAATGCACTAGCAGCTTTCATGAACTTGATGAATCGAGTATTTCATCCATACCTCGATAGGTTCGTTATTGTTTTCATAGATGACTGGTGTATTCGAAAAACGAAACTGATCATGCCAGGCATCTGCGTTTGGTTCTGAAAATGCTAAGGGAAAATTGGTTGTATGCTAAGTTTAGCAAATGTTAGTTTTGGTAGGATCAAGTGTCATTCTTAGGACATGTGATATCTGCTCAAGGTGTGCTAGTGGACCCTCATAAAGTAGCAGCTGTGGAAAATTGGGAGCAACCAAAGACGGTTACGGAAGTACGAAGCTTTCTTGGTCTTGCTGGTTATTATCGACGTTTCATGAAAGATTTTTCAACCATAGCACTACCTCTGACAAAGTTGACTAGAAAATATGTCTCTTTTGTGTGGAGTGAGGAATGTGAGCAGAGTTTCCAGCAGTTGAAGTACCTTCTCACTCATGCACTTGTCTTAGTACTTCCTGATGACGGTGGGAAATTTGGGATTTACGGTGATACGTCCCTAAATGGTCTCGGATGTGTGTTAATGCAGCATGATAAGGTGATTGCTTATGCATCGAGGCAGTTAAAGCCCCATGAGAGGAAGTATCCTTCTCATGATCTCGAGTTGGTGGCTATTATCTTCGCTCTGAAAATTTGGAGGCACTATCTTTATGGGGAAAAGTGTAAGATCTTCACTGATCATAAAAGCCTTAATTATATCTTCACTCAGCCAGATCTCAATCTCCGGCAATGGAAGTGGATAGAGTTACTCAGTGATTATGACTGCACCATTAAGTATCACCCAGGTCGTGCTAATTCGGTAACTGATGCTCTTAGTAGGAAGCCTCATGGACGAATTAATGCTCTTTATGTGAGTTGCATTCCTGTTTTGACATATCTAAGATCCACATGAGTAGCTTTGAAAGAGGAGCAATGGGGAACCCTAATTGCTAGTTTTCGGGTTAGACCGGTTCTGGTAGATCGTGTTCTCAAAGCGCAGAAGAATGATGTAGAAACTCAGAAATTGATACAGGTTGTGTCACAAGGGAAAAAGAAAGACTTGAGTATTAGAGATCCTGACGACATGCTTATGCAAGGTGATCGGATGTATGTACCGAATGTAGAGGAACTGACGAAAGATATATTGGATGAAGCGCATATTTCTGCCTATGCTATGCACCGAGGGAGTACCGAAATGTATCATACCATCTGACACTTCTATTATTGGCCAGGTATGAAAAGAGAAACTGCAGAGTATGTTAGTCGTTGTATAGTTTGTCAGCAGGTTAAAGCAGAAAGGAAGAAGTCGTTTGGATTGCTACAACCACTCCCGATACCCCAGTGGAAATGGGAAGATATTACGATGGATTTCGTGTACAAATTACCTTGTATGCGAAATGGTTATGATGGTATCTGGGTAATAATTGATCGACTTACCAAGTCAGCACATTTCATACCCGTTCGTGAGAATTGCTCGTTGAGTAAGTTGGCCGAACGATTCATCTTTGAAGCGGTTAAGTATCACGGAGTCCTAGTTAGTATCATTTCTGATCGGATCCCCGATTTACTTTGAAGTTTTGGGTAGCTTTTCAGGAAGCTTTGGGAACAAGATTACTCTACAGCACTGCCTATCATCCTCAAATTGATGGGCAGTCAGAGAGAACTATCCAGACATTGGAAGATATGTTGAGATCATCAGTTCTACAGTTTGAAGACGCTTGGCATAATCGCTTACAGTTGATAGAGTTCGCCTACAACAACAACTTCCATTCTAGCATTGGTATGGCACCATTTGAAGCGTTGTACGAGAAACCATGTCGTACTCCACTATGTTGGTCCGAAGTTGGTGAACGAGTTTTGGTGGGCCCTGAGATTATGGATGAGACGACATAGAACATTCAGGTGATAAAGGCTAATTTGAAAGCAGCCCAGGATCAGCAGAAGAGTATCGCAGCCAGACGTTCCACTGATAGAGTTTATGAAGTTGGTAATTGGATATTCTTGAAATTATCACCGTGGAAGGGTGTTGTGCGATACAGAAAGAAAGGGAAGCTCAGTCCTAGATACATCGGACCGTACTAGATCGTTGAATGAGTTGGTGAAGTAGCTTATCGACTTGCTTTGCCGCTAGAGTTGGCGATAGTGCATAATGTGTTTCATGTGTCGATGTTGAGGAGATACGTATCTGATCCTTCACATGTGATCCCTCCTCAACCACTAAAGATCAATCCAGATCTAACTTATGACGAGGTTCTAGTGACTATTCTTGATTGGAAGGATAAGGTTCTTAGGAACAAGACCATGCAGATGGTGAAAGTCTTGTAGAGGAACCACTCAATTGAGGAAGCTACATAGGAGACAGAAGATCGCATGCGAGATTTGTACCCACATTTATTCTATGGTTTCAATATGTCATTAATGTTGAAATTTCGGGGACGAAATTTTTATAAGAGGTGTAGATTGTGACGACCTGTCCGTAATTTTCCTATGTAATTTCTTCCCGAGTATGTGTATTGACTATTATGCCCCTATTGGCGAATGACGTGGACGTGTTTATTTCTTCTTTGTATGTTTGGTCGCTTCGTAATTTAAAGTTCATGCGTTGTTTTGGGTGTACGTGAATTTTTACCAGTGTGAAATCACTGTTTCAAATAGGTTTTGATTTCTTTTATTGTAAGAAGTCCAAATAACTCTATCATATCTACCTTTTCACGCAATCCGTGTATCCCCCTTTAGTTACACCCATCACTTCCCATTATTTTACACCAACCAATCACTTCCATCCCTCATTTGCAGCACCCAATTAGAAAAGGCAAAGAAAAATTAGAAAAGCACTCTCTCTTCCTTCTCTCTATCTCGTATATTCTCATTCTCTGTGATCTCCATGAACGAGCTTTAAAGCTCGTAGATCGAACCCAAAACCCACACCATTGTACTCCTCTCATCCTCACGAACACAACCATGTTCTTGAAACCAGGAATGGACGAGTTTTCAACGTCGAACTCGTGAGGTCCGAACTTAGTGAGTTTGAGTTCATCGATTTTTAGGACGAGTTAAGAAGTTTTGAAGGTCGAGGAAGCCTTCCCACAACTCCTCGAGGCTTCTAGGACAATTTTTAGGAAGTTTTGACGTGAAACAACTCGAATTCGAGAAGTCTCCTTTTGGCCACTTTCAATGCATTTTTCCGGTCAACCTCGACCACGACTGGACATCTAATAGGTATAGACTTATTCTCTACATTTCTAACTTAAAAATGGCTTTTGAATCATCGATTTTGGTTAACTATTGAGTTAGAAATCAACTCTAGAAGTTGGGAAGAAATTTCCCAACCATCTGGAAAAGTTTGGATTGCCATTTTCAGAGCACGTTTCTGGACAACACGGACCACACTTGAACTTTCTATGAATATGGATCGATTCACCACATTCCTAACTTTAATTTGGCTTTTGTAGAAGTGTTTTTGGTTGAGAATTAAGCTTTTTAGGAGCTCTGGAAGTTGAACCAAAGTCTGCAAAAAAAACTATAGAAACTCGCGAGGAAGGCAAGTACACATGTACTCGCAAGCCCCTGGGTACTCGTGGTTCCAGGTGGGTTAAAGGCGCATGCGGCGTGTGGCGACTCGTCCGGCCTCCGATTGACCTTCTGTCAATTTGTGTAGGTCCGCGACGTCCAGTAGATCGATTTCATATATTTAAACCCTAGGTTTGAGCAAAGTATGAGGGTTTTATTTAGGTTTCCTTATATGTGCTTTAATTAATTTTATTTTAGTTATTTCACATATAGGAGAAACTTATCCTAAGGACGTACGAGGCCAAGCTAGGCTCGGGGGCTACGACCCATCGACGTACTTGTGAGTGAGCAGTTGTTTTTATATCTATACGTATTTATAGTTTCCAAAATTGCATAAATACTTCACTTTGGATATATATTGCCAAGTAATGGATATTGTGATATAATTGTGAAAAATGTTGTTATATGGTTGGGATATATCTGTCATGACATTCATACATACTTGTATACATGCTCATCTTGCTGCACCCCAGTGTTAGTACTCCGCCCAGGGCCAGGGCCAGTCTTTCACGTGTATGTTCACATCTGCACCGTTCGCTCACCTTGGATCCAAGTTTAGGTGCCAGTCTTGTCGTACAGACTGCGTTAAGCAGTTCTGACTTGTATGTGACTGTGCTTAGCACCAGTCTTTACGTGATTGTAGTACTAGAGCACATTATTACACCTAGTCTTGTCATATAGGTTGTGCTAGGCAACTCCGACTCGTGTGCTAGCATAGATGATGAGCAATTGATTATATTTGATTATCACATATTTATATTACTGTGGCATTGATACTATCATAACTCGGCATACATATTCATCGATATATTTGATTATAGTATTGTGGATACGTACTCACTTACGTAGCATGTTCTTTTCAAAGGAAACTATACTTGTTTTACGGCGAGGGGTTAGTATATTCAAAAATAAAGGTTTTCGTATAATCATTGTTTAGCTGACCCACTCAACTTTTTTTTTGCCCCTCCAGGACCTAGATAGCTGAACACTTTGTGGCACTCGAGGAATCTCGGCAGTTCTGACATTTCCTTCTATTAGATGTATGAACTTATCACTGTTGTGTAATAAGTGTACTTTAGTTACTTTGACTACTCTTATGTAATCTCACTGTCTATTACGCTCTGAATATTTGTAGTGGGATTCTTCCCACGATTGCGCACTCTTTAACTATTTAGTATAATTAGCTCTAATTAGTTTAAATTTACTTAACTTTTCACATCACTTACCCTTATGGTTACGTCACCTCACGGTGATGGCCAGCATACTTTGACCTTCCCAGATCGAGGTGTGTCACTAGTCCGTATTATTGAGTGGCCTTACAAGCAAACTTTGTATTTTGTGAAAACAATTTTGGGGGTCTTTTGGTTTTTCATTTCCTTCCCAACTCTTTGGAAAAGATGTATTCTAAGAGAAGAAAACGATGGACAAACAGAAGAAGGAACACCAAATATGTTTTTAAACGTAATGAAATTAAAATTAAAAAGCAATAGACTTCGTCATCTCTGTTTTAAACTTTTACGTCATTTCTATTTTGCATTTTCATTTTACGAATTTCCCGTGTTGGGATAAGAGTCACGAGAGGCGTCAAATAGAGTGAGAACTAATTAAGAAGATTGAATTACTCACGCGTCACGAAGAAAACTTATCCCTTCCAATTCTTTCCACAATAATAAGATCAATTAAGAATGACTTTCCCTCCAGTCTATTTCTCTCCAAATTCCCTCCAAATAAAAAATTGTTCCTTCTCCACTGAATATGTTAATGTGTACCTTGAACTTGGGAGTTATCCAAGCCAATCCAATTTTGAAGACCAAACAATGTCGATATGATTTTGGAGGCAAAAACATATAGGAGTGGGTTCCGTATGGTTACTGTATCAAAACCCTAGTACCAATTACCGTACCAAACTTTCGGTTTGGTAAAATCTATTACCATTACCATACCAAACTTTCGGTATACCGAAGTTCGGTATTGCCAAATAGTTCGATTGACATAGTATGACAATGGGAATTGCCACTTTGTTTTGGGACAAAATCTGTTTTTTTTTTTTAACCCAATTCAAGGGAAAAACTTTTTTTGTACCTTTATCTCATACATTGTAGCCTAAATTCATCTATTATTTATCATTCACATTTCACATACACAATAATTCA
Source organism: Cydonia oblonga (assembly GCA_015708375.1). NCBI lineage: Eukaryota > Viridiplantae > Streptophyta > Magnoliopsida > Rosales > Rosaceae > Cydonia > Cydonia oblonga. The sequence continues at coordinate 449 of JADOBS010300586.1, read as the reverse complement.
AATGATGCATCAAGATTCATTGTCACAGCCCGTCCCAAACCAAGAATTCTCAAGGATATGAAATGACGATATTACCCCTTTTTACGTTGATGAGGTATACTAATTTCCTAAATTTAATAATGAATTCCATTTCATAATTTCTATAGTCTTGTTATATTAAACTTTATGGTAAATTGTTGTGGTTAGGGATAAGACAAATTTCAACCATACACACTCTCTCTCTCTCTCTCCCCGTATTCCTCTCTCCCTCTCAGATTTCATCATCTAACACCATACACGTACGGACCAAGGGCAAGACCCCTTAATCGTAACGGATCGACGATTTTAAGGTGAGTATCAACTTCCTCTCGAGTCCCTGAGTCCATATATGTTATAATCTGAACCTAGAACCTTCGTATTCATTGTGAAATTTAATCCCCGAGGGTGTGCACTGTTCATGCACACGTATA
>JADOBS010300585.1:0-10889 GCA_015708375.1 Cydonia oblonga | reverse complement strand
CATCAATCGTTCATCCAAGACCAAGCCTCGACGGCCCTTGAAGAACTTCCACCAATTCAAGATCAAGCCTCAACGGCCCTTGAAGAAAGTGTTCATCATTCATCAATCGTTCATCCAGGATCAAGCCCCGACAGCCTTTGGATCAACAACATATCCACAAATCAACACCTTACGGAGATCGAATCAGAGGACCAAATTACAAAGAGAGATTGTAACCCCAAATCATTAACACAAATATTATTTTGTACACGTCTTCTTGTTTCAGGAATTTCCGTGTTCACAGATGCATAGTATTGATTCTTTCTTTGATTTGGAAGTTAAGTAGTGATTGATATGTACAAGTTCACAAGATTGAAGTAATTATTGGAGCTGAGAGCCATATATACTTTCCTTTACCACAAATATTTAAGTGGCTAAATGAATGTTATGGAAGAAATGAAGAGTCGTGAATTGGATGATCAAAGTAAGCCATAAGTAGGAATAACATATGACATGTGTATTATTGACTCCAATTGAAGAATTTTAGTACTTTGAATTATCTTTGTGGAGTGTTGGATTTGTAGGTTTAAGAAATAAATTTACGGATATTGATGTGGATAAGGTCTGATATTTGATGAGTTTTAGAAGATTTTATAGGTTAGTACTCAACTTCGGAATCATTCGGTGAACTCGACAATTTTTTAGACATGGACTTGAAAAGTAATGAGTGGTTGTTTATGTTGACGTTTTTGGAAAAATGAGGTTAATTGAAGTTGAATGACTACGATGATAGATGGATGGATGATCTTTATATATGAGGACTTGAGCTGACTGGTTTTAAGAATCAATTTTAGGAAGTCTTAATATTGATTTACATTCTTATATTAATTGACTTATCAACATAGGCTTTGATGGTTGGATGTTTTTAACAATTAAGGTTGGATAAATTTCAAGGACGATTTTTTTTTAAAGAAGGTTAGTTTGTAGGATTCCGTATTTTTAGAATCTATTGTGGATATTATTTTTCTAACTAGGATGAATTACCAAAGTGGATGTATTATGCATGTAGTTATGCATATTGACACTATCTTATTTTTATGATTAAGGTTTGAGTTGAGAGGATTAAAGGTGGGAGGTGGCAGTTTGTGGTGGAAGATATTACATTAGTTGATCAGGAAGATAAGTTGAGTTGGAGTATTCTAGAATAAGAATACGTGGGCTAGCTATAGAGACATGAATAGGAAAACAAATTAGTGGGAGATGGCTTAAATGTTTCATGCAGATTAATAGTTGTGTAATTCCAGCAAACTTGGAGATCCACCTAAGGTTGGACGTGTCATGACTTGGTTCTTAGCTATCTGAATTAAGGTGCTTGTAAGCACTTTTGTATTTGAGGTGGCAGGGGCAGGTTAAATCTATTGAGTTGCTATTGACACCTGTTGCATCAACTAAGTGACTAATCAATTAGGTGTTGGATGCATAGTATCAGCTCTCCTCATCTTTACACGCAGGAGCTTATAGAAGAACTAGATAGGTCCATCAGTTTTATCCTTGCCGTCACAGCATCCAATCAAATTACATTGGTACCTGCCTTTTCCCTAATAAATAGGGACTTCATTCCTTTGGCTTTGGTTACCAACTGGTGCACGGGTTGGACGACGTAGTGAGATATATGGTTACATGCAAGCATTCATGTTAAGCCTTTGAAGAGAGAAATTATGAGTTTGACATGCAAGTGCATGCAAACATGTTCTGTACTTATGCTATATACATAGGTTTAGTTCTTGTATTTATATATATAGAGAGAGATTAGAAAATAAAAGAGAGTAGAAGAAATATATGGTGTTAGGAGTGATTAAGGAGCTTCCTCAAATACGAGGAACTTAGCCATTTTGGTAGTGACATGGATAAGTATGTGGAGTTTAGCTATTCCGGTAGTGACGTGGACCTTCGTTTTGGCTTTGGAATCCAAGTAGAGGAAATATGGCAAACCTTTATGGAAATTGATTTTATTAAATTTCGTGAAGTGTTAGAATATTCTTTATCTTTTTGGTTGATTAATGTGGTTGGATATTAATTGGCTAATTGCTTCGTTTAATTTTACTTGTTATTAATTATGGAATTATTGTTGGAATGTTATTCGTTGAGAATATACTGTGATACACATAAAAATGAAATGATATTATTTGTGCATTATTCATGTTGATGTGGTTAGAACTTCATTGTTTAGATTGGTCTGGAAATGAGGGTAATTGGAAAGGATCTTTTATGTAGTGGAATCTATTCATTGTGAACTAGGTCCTAGAAAAACCCTGTGTGCACATTAGAATAGGATATCGGTGGGATAAATTGTAGATGTGGGCGATTTGGGATGGAGATCAATGAATTAGATAAGATGACTAACAAAACGGGTTTATGAACTTGGGATATCTTATGGGGGTTAATTTGTATAATAGAATATTCAAACCACCACTGAAGTGGTAAAATGCACGGTATGGGACGTGGATGTCCGCGTGTTTTTATTATATAAATTAATAGGTGTAGCCGAAGAGGTTGCATTATATTCATGCAGTGGCGGATCCAAGAAAAATATTTCAGGGGGTCACATGTAAAAGTTTACAATTTCTGAGACACATAATGACCTTAAAATTAAACCATAGTTTCATCATTCATAGCTTATAGAACAAATAACAATACAAGTTACAATAGTCCCCGACGCGTTTTCATATTTTGAAAACGTTGCATTATAGCTTCATTGTCAATAGAAGAACATACATTGCTCTCAATATAAACCATCATGCTATCACTCAATCATTGATCTCCCATTCGGTTACGCAATGGAGTCTTCACAATATTTATAGCGAAAAAAGCTCTCTCCGTTGAAGCAGTAGCAACTGGTAGAACCAAAGTTAATGTAATTAGCAAATACACATAATTATATACTTTATTCCTCCCCGTCTCCACCATTTTTTTTGCAAGACTACCAATTCCTTTTAATTGAGAAAATTCACTACTCAAACGCATATCAAGAATATAATGCCCAAGTTGATCTTCAAGTGCCAAGAGTTGACAAGTAGTAAATTCATTTAGATAAAATTGTGCAAGACAAATTAACTTTTGTTCATCAAAAGCTGAGAATGAATCATCCGGGCTCAAACTTGCCAAGCAAAGAAGCAACTTTGTATTTACCTCATCAAAGCGACTATTTAATTCCACAAGTTGCTTATCAATGATAGCAACAAAGAGCTCCACATGTTAATGATGAAAGTTTGTGATCCTTTGAGCTCCACGCCGTGATCTCCCTCAAGTAACATATCGATCATCCATGCTAGGAGTCTCAATATCATGATTGTCACAAAATGAAGACACTTGATCAAACAAACGATGAAATTCATTCTCTCTCATGTTTTGTTGTTGTTGCGTACATACCTTGACTAAAGTCATAACATTCACAAGCTCTTGATCATTCTTTTGTAATGGTTGTGACAAATCATTTGTACCCCCCAATATAGATTTCATTAATAATAGGTCAAACACAAATTCGAAAGATTGCATATCTCCCAATGACCTATTTGCTTCTCCTACATTATTCATGGAACCATCATCAACAATCATTTCAAGCACTTTCACCACGGAACCAAACATGGAAATGATACTAATCAAGGTAGCATAATGTGAGTTCCAGCGTGTGTCATCGACACGCTTGAGACTAATTTCTTGATTTAAACCCCGGCCCATTATAAGACAATCGTTTTCAAAAGCTTCCATAAGATCCTTTTGTAGTTACTGTAGTTACTCTCTAAGTGTATCACGACGCTTACAAGATGCTCCAACAATATTAACCACACTATTTGCCAATGTGAAAAAGTGGCAATATCAACATTTCCCTTTGCCACCGCAACAAGAGCTAGGTGAAATTGATGTGCAAAACAATGAACATAAAAAGCACAAGGATTTTCTCTTAATATCCTTGACCTAAGACCATTAAACTCACCTTTCATGTTACTAGCTCCATCATAACCTTATCCTCGTAGCATAGAAATACTTAACTTATTTCTTGAAAACAATTGATCAATGGACTTCTTTAAGTCTCGGCAACATGTTAAACTCCCACAAACCTTTCGATTGCTTCCCCTCTTTTATTTACATAACGAAACACCACCGCCATTTGTGTTAATTTTTTTTAATTAGACTAAGGGTCCAAAACTATGTTGTTTTGACAAAGTAATATTTATTAAAAAAAAAATATTAAGAAGAGCCACTCTTCTTTTAGATGTTTTATCAAATTGTTAGAGGGCATGTATGAAACAAACCCTAATCTTCACAAGGGCATATTAGACGATATGGGGTGATTGATGCTGCATAGGACTAATGCTGCATATGGGTAACTGATGTTGCATAGGACTGATGCTACACATGGTTTTAGGGTCATTAAACGATATGGGGTGACTGATGCTGCCAGATTTTATGTTCCCTCTTTCCATGGGATTCTCTATCAAGTCTAATCCCTTAATTTGAGGAAGATTGACATCTAGATGACTTGTTGATAGTTGTGTGCTAGCTTCTTGCTGCACTCCCTTAATTTAAGGAGTGTCAGCTTTAGGGTTTTCCGGGTTAGTAGGATTGCCAAGGTAGGGTTCTTGTAACCTTCTGCCTCATTATATATCCCCCCCTCTTATACATTCAATCAATCTATGAAAAATACATTCAAACAAACTTAAAATTTCCATAGGGCAGCACCCTAGGTATTCATGGACATTCACTGAAGTTCGGAGGGTACGCACCTAAGGTGTCCATGGACATTCATTGAAGTTCGGGGGGTCAACCCCCTGCCCCTTAATGCATCCGCCAGTGCCTTCATGCATTGTTATCAATACTGATTTGAAATTTGGCTAGATGATTCCATGACACTTAATTTAGTATTGTCCATTTACTGTGGTAAGGTTATGTCCCTACTGAGCTGTTGAAACTCATCCCTCTATTGTTATACAGGTTTACGAACTAGACATTTTATAGGATAGGTAGGATGTGATCGAGAACTTTAAATCAGGAACTTTAAACGCCTTTCCTTTTTAAAAAATCGCTTCATTAAACATTGAAAGCATAAAATTTAGTCATCCAAAAACTTTGACTTTGAGTAGAGCGAAAAAGAAATCGTTGGTGGTTAAACTCACACCAGAATGTATACTTTATAGACATAATTATTATCCGTTATTACATCCATTTGCCCATAAATTCTTTTTTTGAGTACATCGATATTTTTTACATTAAGAGGAGAGAGAGTTCGGCAAAACCACACAATGGACAGCCTAATTTGGTATCGAATTCATCATCTAAGAAATTCGAATTTAGAATTTTTCAAATCTAAATTAAGAAGAATACTTTCAAACCGTAATATTGGTGTCTACAAACTCTTTTTAAACCTAAGTCACATTTTTATTTTATTTTTAAATATTGTTGAGATAAAGTCACAATCGTTGATAGACAAATTTTCCCTTCTGACACAACTAAAAAAAAACATAATAAACAGTGCTAAACTGTCGGTACTCCGGAGTAGGATGTACGCGTGATTTCTTCAAGCTCTTTTTGCTTTTGTTTTCTTTTTCTCAGTCTCTCTCTCGGACAGACAACCTCAAATTTCCGCCATCACCGCTGTCCACTGTACACACGTCTCTCTCCTCTTCCGTCTCAGAAATGGATTTCCCTTTTCGCCATTTTCAGTAGGATTTTTTCTTCTCCTTCTTTCTCTTACTATTTGAATGAATATATTAAATTAATTTTATATAAGAAAAAGAAGGACAAAATAAAAAATTGTGAGAGGAAGAAAAAGGAAAAGAATCCTAGTCCTTTCCTAAATCCTTGTCTTTTCTCTCTCTTCCAACTCAAAACTTAGTACTCCCGCTGTGCTGCTGACCCTGCCGGGCCCTGCTCTCTCTCTCCCTCTCTCTCCCCCAAGCTTTCTCCTTTCTCTATCTAGAAACCCAAAAATAGAGCCGTTGCCATTGTTGCTTAGAGAGAGGGAGTGAAAGAAATCGAAAGGTTAATGCTTTGTATCCATAAAAATGTTAAATTTCTTTGTAAGGAAAGGCGTTAGGAAGATTCTCAAGCGCAAGGATAGTGATGCTGGTGAAAGAGGTATCGTTTGCCACTTCTAGTTCCAAATTCCAATCTCACTGCAGCAGGTAGCTTGAAAGAAATTATTTTGGTTTCAATTTTTTTTTGAAATGTGGACCCTTTTGGGGATTTTACCTCACATTTTTGCCCATTTGGGTAATTGTATCTTCATCCAATAAGCTACGAATGAAGGGTCACTTTGTTTGGTTGATCTGGGTTTTCTCACAAATTTTGTGGCTTTCGTTTTTGTACATCATAATTTTGTTGAATTATGTTGCTTGTGAGTTTTGCTATTTTTGTTTGCAGATTCTAATATCTGTTTGCTTATTCATTGCATTGACTGATTTGCGTGAGCTATTTATTTAAAATCTCCTTATTCATGTAGTTTATACTTATATTGCAGTTTGGTTAAAACAAGTGAGTAAATTTTTGGATTAAGTACCCCGACCTTTGAAGTGTTATTTCAAATTGGTTTCAAAATTTTCTCAATAGCTACCAAATTTATTGAAAATGTCACATTCGTTAAGTCGCAGATAAAAAACTGTTAAATTAACTAGGGTTACTTTGTCTCCAAAATCGGTAGAAAGTCATGGAAGCATAGCATCAACCAACTAATGGTCGCCACCACCCCTATCATGCCATCACCTCCAAACCCAAGGCAAAACCACCAACTTCACCCTACAACTCAAGCCGTCAACATTGGAAAGAAGGTCATGGAGGTTGCTGAAATGGTATGGACTACCATGATCTGACCGCCACCTTCTTCACTGCCCACAATGAAGAACTGAAAGCTTTACAAGCCGAGAATCGGTGTATGAGAAAATCACATGAGCAGAAACAAGCTCTTTGAAATCCTATCTGAATTCTTATCCCTTTCTTTATTAGAAGATTACCCTCCTGATGTAATTTTAATTTGGGTTCATTTTCGATTCAATTCAATACTTGTTTATCATTGGATTCCATATTATATAATTTATATTTGAAATTTAGATTTTGAGATAACTAATATTAATGTTGACCATGGTATACCCAATTGGTGGATTTTCAACATAATTAACTGGGGCATAGTTGTGTGACATTTTCAATAAGTTAGGTATTTGTTTGAAATGTTTAAAAAGGTTAAGACCAGTTTGGAATGACACTAAAAGGTTGGGGATTTTAGGTACTTAATTCTAAATTTTTTAATGCTTAGCGATTTTGTTTGTTTGTTTGTTTGTTTTTTTTTGTTGTTGAACAAAATATATAATTTTATTTATTTTTTGGCTCGGATATTTACATTTTGATTTGTTTTTCCCGAGTGTCCAATTTTTGGTAAGCATATTACATCCAAATGAATTTTCCTTAAAGAAAATTATATTATCTTGTTTCCAGTCTTAATGAATTCATGTGTATGATAGTCATTTCTTACTGAGCTGGAAATGTGCATGTGGATATTTATTATAAATGACTATCATATACATTATTTGTATGTTGAGTAAAAGAAAATGTGTGGATTGACATTTGTTATTTTTCATTAGTAGGTATTACAGTTTGTTAAGTTCGGCCACGAGAGACAATCATATCTTATTATTATTGGACTTTGATTCTGTAAGGAATATAACTTGGTTATACATCTGTAGTATGTTGTTGCTCATTGATATAGTTTATTTTCTTCTCTATTTTCTGTATATGAACTCAGGAAGAGCTCTAGAAGACTTGCGATCTGCTCTTTTTAATGAATTCCGCTCATCCGATGGTGCAAAGCGTCAACAACAACAACAGCTATGTGGCCCTGCCACTGCTCTTACCTTCAATTTTGTAATTGCTGTTGGCATAATTTTCGTGAACAAATTGGTTTGTATGCTGAACTCTCTATATTCTAATCTATCCACATTTTGCTTGACTGGATATAAAAACAGCAGCTTTCCGGCTGGTAACTTACGTTCTTGTGTTTCTTCAGGTGCTCAGAGTTGTTGGGTTCCAGTTTCCTATATTTCTCACCTTTATCCACTATGTAGTAAGCTGGTTATTAATGGCCATTCTAAATGCTCTTTCTATCCTCCCTGCATGTCCCTCAAAATCGACCCGCTTATCTACGTTATTTACTCTTGGCTTTGTTATGGCTTTCTCTACTGGCCTTGCAAATGTTAGCTTGAAGTATAATAGGTGAGATGCTTCATCATTATCTTACCTTTACCAAAGGTCATCCGAATCTGTTTCATAATTATATATATGTTTTCAACATTGAGTTTAATATCTATTTCTTCAGTGTGGGGTTTTATCAGATGTCTAAAATTGCGGTTACGCCATCAATTGTTCTCGCAGAATTTTTGTTGTACAATAAGAGAGTTTCTTTCTCGAAGGTAGCTCCTTTCGTTTTTGCCTTTAAGTGCCATGTCAATATGCAAATAAAACACAGTTTTATATTCCTGCTATTCGGGCCGAGTTATTGTTTTAGCAGACTGTAGAACACACAGTTCCGCCACAATTCCTGTCCAGTTGCACTTGTCACTGAAAAGGTTATTCATATCTTGATTACATGTTTTTGAAAATTCGGGTAATGTCTTCACTATCGCCAATAATTTTTTTGTTCTTCTCTCAAGACTCTGAAATGAGGAGGATGTAGACCTCACATCCAACTTGTCCCACCTATTATGAAAAAATGCTATTTGGAAACTGTATTAGATTGTAAACCCGGGAATTAGCCGCTGACAGAGGTAATTTACTATATCAGTAGAAATATGCCGAGTAGATCTGTTCACCCTGAGTTTATTGTTTCTTGGCACCATTTCTGCGTTTATCAAAAGTTTTACATAAGAATTTTAGATCTCTTAGAGATATGGAGGAAATCTTGCATGCATATCCAAATGCATTACTTAATTCTTTCGGCCTTGATACATTAGTATGTAGGGTGCTTGTATGGGTTCCTTGCACATGGAATTGATTAATTCCATTCTTTTTTCACTTTTTAATCATTGTTCTTCTCATACAAAATTTTCTGCATAAGTCATCTACAACAGCTTTTCCTTTCTGTTCTAACACCTTGCTACGAAATTTCAGGTTCTAGCACTTACAGTAGTATCAATTGGCGTTGCCGTCGCTACAGTAACTGATCTGCAATTTCATCTCTTTGGTGCTTGTATAGCATTAGCATGGATAATACCAAGTGCAGTCAACAAAATTCTTTGGTCTAGCTTGCAACAGCAGGAAAATTGGACAGCCTTAGCGTAAGTGGTGCTCCCTTCGAAACCATTAAGTTTCTACTGGAATCTCCTTGATATTGAACTAAAATGCAAATCGTTGAACAGATTAATGTGGAAGACAACGCCAATCACTCTATTTTTCCTTGTCGCACTAATCCCTTGGTTAGATCCACCTGGTGCCCTATCTTTCAATTGGAACTTCAACAACACCTTGGCAATTCTCATGTCAGCTATTCTTGGCTTCTTGCTTCAGTGGTCAGGCGCTCTAGCACTTGGGTATGTGATATCTGTTTCTTCTTCCTGATTATTCTATTTGTGGTTTTTTGGGTCCGTAGTTTAGGTCGGAAGAAGAGTTTCGACCTCCGATGTCGTTAGTTTACATTTTACGCTGGTCAGTAGCATGAGCAAACTAGTCAATTTAGTACACTGTCAGAATTGGTTACCTCTCAAATTGATGGAAAAAAAAAGAGAGAGTATAAATTGCCCTTTTGAGAAGGACTTTTTTAATAAAAAAAGATTAGTGCACAGAGTTAGCCTTATAGTGTAAGTTGGAAGTTAGATTCGCAACCTATATACAAGGCTACGGGAGAGGAAATGACAACATTGCCCTCTAAAATGTATCATGTGCAAGCCATGACTTAAATTCACGGAAATTTGAATATAATAACTTCAAATCTTATTGTAGAGATGAAGTTGGAAGCTTTTAATGAACTTAAGGACTTATTATTCTGAAAAAATAGTTCAAGAACTCGATTTTCACTTGAGTAATAATTTAGGGGCCCAATTGGCAGTTTACTCTCTTATTTGTCCATTGTCTAGTGGATCAAAGCCTTTTCACTTGATTTTGGGGTCATCTAACACCTCTGACTATCAAATCAGCTGTATCGACAACATTGCACTTGTAAACCTAGAGGCATGTGACAAGTATCATAACACCACTTTACTTTGGCATGTGACCGTTATGTATATATCTGAAAACTTCAATTCTAATGATAACTGTTTCAAACATGGTTGCGTGGCATTAATTTTTTTTTTTAAGGTTTTGTAATATGTCCTGGGGACTGCTATATGTTTGTTAATCGTAATTTTGATTTTTACTTTGTGAATTTTAGCATGAAAATCTTATTTTGCTTGGTTCTGTTGGATTTGACATGCTTGATTTTATTTATTTATTTATTTTTGCATCTTTGGCAGGGCAACATCTGCTGTCACACATGTCGTTCTTGGTCAATTTAAAACATGCGTCATTCTTCTAGGAAACTATTACCTCTTTAGTTCCAATCCAGGCAAGACAAGCATTTCTGGGGCCTTCACAGCCATTGCCGGAATGTCCATTTACACTTACCTTAATTTGAAGCTGCAATCAAACAAAACTTCCCCTCGGCAAGCGTCTTCTTTACCAAAATCTAAACTGAGTAAAGAAAACAGCAACACCCACGATGGAAATTATGGCTCGGAATCTGTCTAACTTATCAGGGTAGATACAAGACAAGATCTAACTCATCACTAACTTGGGGCATTGTTTCATTTGTTTGTCTTTAGATTAAAAAATTTCGATTCCGATTTTAAGGGCAAAGCTCTATCCATGCTTACCATGAATTAGAGTTTGGTGTT
>JADOBS010300584.1:0-10885 GCA_015708375.1 Cydonia oblonga | reverse complement strand
CCCCTTGTCTACCAGTTTCCAAATTCCATACGATTTGAAAATGGTGACCATTCGCACCTTCCAGAACTCGAACTCTGTTCCATAAAAAACAGGAGCTCGTAAATCGCTGCTTCCAGACCTAGCCATTGTTGCTTGAATCAGAGTAAAATTGAGAGTTTTCTCGTTGGATTCTCTCGCACAATTTCCCAGAAATCGACGCCCAGTCCGAAATCGAACCTAGGCTCTAGATACCATGTTAGAATCTTAGCAACCTGATAGTAAATGTTTAGCAGTGTGATAACACAGAGAAGAAAAGAATTTAGAGAGAAGATGAAGAGCTAGAGGGGAGAATGCTTTTTCCGTGTATTTCTCATTTCATTCATCTCTGTGTAAAAACATTTCAAAACTGTTTTCTAAGGGAGAGAATCTAGGAGAGCCTATGAGCTCATCCAACCACTCATTACAAGACCCTATGAGGACTTGACACTTACTTACATTTGAGCCTACTACAAAATTGATTTAATCTCAGCCCAATATCTCTAACAGCTTATTATTCAAAATCTAACAACTTGACAAAAGGAAAGGAAATTACAGTTTAGACCTTAATCATCCAACATCTTTGCCTACGAGATCCAACCTTTGTAAGCGGAGAGTGCCAATCGAAGAAGGTTGTGTAGTGTGTGGCTGTAACGTGGAGTCTGTGGAGCATGTATTGCGGGATTGTCAGGTAGCTAGAGCGGTGTGGTTTCGAGGATTGGGCTTACATGTGGATGGCGGGCACGGTATCAATTTTCTGAATTGGTTAGCCAATTTTTGTTTATAGGGGCATGCATCGGGGTTTGATCTTGGCTTAATGTTGATCTGGGCGCTCTGGCAAAATATGAATGAAATGTTATGGAATGGGAAGTCCTTAGATCCTGTTGAGATTTTACTTCGCACTGAAGGTTGGTTGTAGGAATTTCACAAATGTCATAAGACAGCTGCCAAGAAGAGCAGCCGTGAGTTACAGAGGTGGAGGAAACCTGACGAGGGTTGGATTAAATGCAATTTTGATGGTGCATGGAACCAAAGACTGAACCGGGGCGGGTTTGGAGTGGTGATACGCAATCAGGCAGGGGCGTTTCTCGGTGCTGCAGCAGGACCTTTTGGAAGGATCACGTCTGCACTGCATGCGGAGTTCATGGGAGCTCGATATGCAATGCTGCTGGTCAACAGGTTATACTCGGTAGATGTGCAGGTCCAGTTTGAAGGTGATGCGGCTTTGGTGCTGTCAGCCATGAGGGGGCAAGGAGTTGATTCTTCTAATTTTGGTCCCATTATAAATGACTTGAGGTGCTTTCTTATGAAGTGGCCGAACTCGAAGATTAGTCATGTCCAACGGGAAGGAAATTCAGTGGCGCACCGGCTTGCTTGGATAGGGACTACTAATGCCCAAGAGGTGGTCTGGTTTGAGGAACCTCCTGATCTGATTTAAGATCTTTTCTTTGAGGAAGGACTGTAAATTTGATTGTTCATTTGAGGATAGGTTACTGTTGTGTGGGACACTCTTTTCCTTCAACCGGGTTGAAATCCCTGACAAGGTTTTTATCGAGGCATATTATGCACATTATTCTCAGTTTGTACGAATTCTGATTTGTTTAATGAATATCGTACCTTTGTTTCAAAAAAAAAAAAAAAAATCATTTCACAACATCCTTGTACCACATAAAAAAAATCGAGATTTATGTTTATAATATCATAGAATATGTTCTATTCTAAAATAATTCAACCACACAAAACTATGAGCAGTATCCAATTGGATGAAAAATGCCTCGAAACGAACATTTTTCAATTCTTCTTTGCTGGAAAGCTCTTCAATGGCGGATTGTAAATTATCCATCTACGAGAGAAGCTGCAAATAAAAAAGATTATTTGCATCTTCTTTTTACATTTTTAGAAGGTGGGTTCCGGTAGTCAAATAGAGAAAAATAAATCTTGCCAATTCCAAATTTTCATCTCTTCATTGGAGTGACACTCGTATTTACATTTTCAAAAATGTAAATGTGATGTTACATCTCAAATTTACATCTCTTCATCGGTGATGCCCTAATCACACTAACTACTACACTATATTTTAGAAATTATTATTCACACATCAAAATAATTTGTCATTACATGCATTTTTACTATATATATGTTTACTTACTATGACTCACATTAATATAGAAAAACACATGGGTGTGCTTTTCCGTCAAACCTAAACTGACTTTAACTATCATCTAAGCTCTATTTTTATATTTATTATAGAATTAAGAGGTATTCGTGAATTTTCTCTCAAACTTGTAAAGAGCTACGAATTTATCTTTTAAATTTCAGGTTCAGTCAATTACCCCTTGAACCTTTTTAATTGCTAATTTCCCCTCTAAACTTTGTTTTAGCCGGTTACCCCGATAAACATTTATAATTAGCTATTTTTTCTCCTGAAATGACACATTTTGACCCGGAATGTCCACCTGGTCTTTGAGTCAAGCTATGATGGCCGACACCAGAAAGGTGACAAAGCCACAATGTGTAGTGATGTGGAAATGTAAGTAAATTTAAAACTAAAAGAGCCTAAATGTGATGTTAGAGCATAAGTAAAGTACAATAAAGTAGAATTGAAAATTATAGCATCAAAGGTAATCTTCTATATCAAGATTTGCCAAGAATTCTCGTCGACAAGAAAACTCTCCTACTAAAACCTGGAGGGGCGAAAAACAAGGGTGAGTTGGCCTAAAAATAAAGCTTTGTAAAGCCTTTTCAAAACGTAATAACCCTTCATCGTAAAACAAGTATAGTTTCCAAATTATACATACTACGTATAGTATAAAAATACTTACCGTAGCCTGCAATATCTCAAGAATTCAATACGTCACAATATTTTGTAAATAAAATCTAACGTTTGATAATCACATAATCTCACATAAACAAACATATCATATCGAGTGCTCATCAACATATGTTAACACACGAGATCATGTAGAGATATTCTGACATCAACATGACTGGGTGTAAGAATTGTAAAGCCTAAAATAATCCTAAAAATTCTAGAGGCAACACGTGAACTTTTGCTCAAGAAAGACAAGATTACCCTCGTTAAATGGGCAGGGTCCTCAGATACTCCCATGCGCAGCTCACAACCCTGAAGGTCTCAGCAGCTGAATACGACTGCCCACAGCTCACCTGCCCTTGGCAAGGAAAAGTCAAAGCATTAAAGATAAGGATTAATTACCCCAAGTCCTATCTTTATTACATTTCTCAATTGAAGATTGACTCAAATCAAGTAAGTAATCTCAATTTAAATCAATTAGGGATAATTACTCCATTATCTCAAGATATTATTTCTTATTTAATATCTTGAGAATATTTCTCAATAAACATTGGTCAATAGAATGCCGCCATGTGTAGGGTAAAACCCTAACACTATGGCCGGCCTTCTCCCCTATATATACCACATATTCTACCAAATTTAAGAGGCTTTTGCTACCCTACAAAACCTTAAACACTTTACTCCCCTCATAGAAACTAACTTAGGCATAAGAGATCCATTGGCCTAACCCCCTACCTCGTGGGCACATGAGGCTTAGGTTTTTTTTTAATTTTTTAATTTTTTTTTTTATATCAAAGGTGTTGATATTTTTTGCAGGTGCATTTTTGTTAAGACTGAAGACGGCATAAATTTGCATTAGACCACTAGCTCTTCCTTAGAAAGCCTAGGCTCTGCCTTGGACCACCAGTTCAAGCGCTCTATCCCAGTCGAGTACTTGGATAAGCCGAGCATAGATGAGGAACCAGCAGTCGAGGTGGCGTAGATTAACATAACTTTGAGTTAGCAGGATCCCATCATCGACTACATAGTCAACGGAACACTCCTCGCAGACAAACTAGAGTCCAGAAAGCTCCAGATGAAAGCAGCACACTACTACATGTGGAACGACATGCTTGTTCACAAATCATTCTCAGGACCACATCTTCGCTGCCTATCGCCTCCTGATAACTTGAAGATTCTTAGCTCAATCTATGAAGGCGTCTGTAGAAACCACTGTGGAGGGCGCTCCCTGTTGCAAAAAGCTCTTAACGCAAGTTATTATTAGCCAACCATGCATCAAGGTGCCAAGGAGTATGTACAAAGGTGTGATAGTTGCTAGCACTTCCTGCCAGTGAACTGCACCCGCATTCGAGCCCTTGGTCATTCATGTAGTGGGTGATTGACCTGGTAGGACCAATGTCGCCTGCCACTGGGGAAGATGCATGATGATCGTATCAACCCACTACTTCACAAAATAGGTCAAAGCCGAACCCATGACTACAACTACCCAAACAGACATAAAGCGCTTCATATGGAAGAACATCATTTGCCGCTTTGGCATCCCTCACTCAACGTCATAGACAATGGTTTGCAATTCGTGGGGAAAAACTTGGCAAAGTTTTTTAAAAAGTATAGCATCAAGCAGCACATGTCCACGCCCTAGTATCCGTAAAGAATGGGCAGGATGAGGCATCCCACACGACCATTCTCAACTACCTCAAGAAGTCTCTTTTAGATAAGAAGGGCAAATGACCAGACAAGCTCCCCAGTGTTCCATAGGCATATCGCACCACCAAGAGACGAGCAACTAATGAAACTCTATTCTTCCTAGCGTATGGCTTCGAGGTGATCATCCCTCCCTACGCTATGGTACCAAACATCAACACTATATTGCCAAACTTCGAGTATATCGAGAAAGAGATGGCCACAAACCTAGACTTGGCTAAAGAAGAGCATAAGAAGGTTATTACTCGCATTATGGCCTATCAGCAGCAGCTTCTCTCTAGCTACAACAAAAAGGCGAAGATTCGGCAGTTCCAGCCAAGAGACTTAGTCATGAGAAAAGCCTTCATAACTGTCCTCTAGGAAGGTTCCAAAAATATGACTCATATCTAGGAAGGTCTGTACAAAATTAGCTGAGTAGGTAGACATGGTAGCTACACCCACACCATTATGAGCAACAAAGAGATCGAAAGCAGTGGAATGCCTACAACCTGAGAAAGTACTACATGTGACCTTCCACCATTCCTTGGACCATGTTCAAGACAAAAAAAGTTTGAATACTCAAGCAGCTCGACGAACAAGACCTTGCACGCTGAGGATTATCAGTTGTTATGTTATTACTTCCTACAAGCAAAGTTAATACATTTCTCTATTTTCAATGAATATTGAAGGAATTATTCACAAGCGTGGGTTGAAAGCATAAACACACTAACCACCCTTGTGACAGCAGAATACGCCCCTGCCCTTGTATACATGGCGTGTTCTATCCCATCAGGATAGGGTAAATTGATCCGGGAAATCAAGACGTGGATGGGTTGTACGACTGGTCAGCTTCCCCTGAATTCATCGACTATTGCGCCAGACAACTCCCTGAATTCTTCCTAAAAATACCTAGCCGATTGAAGGATTTAATTTCTTGGGAGCCCAGGTCTCAAACCGGAAGAGACGTTAAGTGCAGGATTCCTGCCCATGAAATAATTTCGGTGACTAGATGGTCCGTCCTCAACACGCAAGTCTTCATGAACGTAACCTAGCTCTAAAGTGCTGTAATACAAGTTAAGCGACCTGCGGAGTCAAGTTACAATTGCTGCCCTAGAGATTCGTACCAAGCTATGTGCAGCTTAGAAGATCAAGGGACCAGCAGCTCGGAATGATATGGCCTCTAAGGTGTATTTTGCCTACACCTCAAGCCTAAAACACCTCTGAAAGCCAGGGACGACGCCTAAGTGGTCAAGCTGATCGTCTGCTTCTGTAAGTAAAAGGCCCATTTGACGACCTAACGGCTGGTAGCCCAAGGCAATCTGTAAGCCGAGACTTATACCTGCTATGACTACACGGACTCGTCTACTTATTTAAAAGTAGCGCTTCCGGTGGATGGTCAACGGTTTAAGTTTTTCCAGAGTTAAAGCCGAAATCTACAACTATAGTAGCTACATGGATTTATAAGTTAAAATTTTCGCAACTCGCCCCGTGAGGGCTAAGGCTCGTGTAGCCGCTAAAGCCAAAATGTACGACCATAATAGCTACCTGGAATTCCTCTGGTTTCTACGAGAAATATGTATTTCGCCACCAACTATATAAGTTAAAAATTTCGCAACACGCCCTAGGAGGTCTAAGGCTAGTGCAGTCGCTAAAGCTGAAATTTATGACTATAGCAGTTACATGGACTGCTCTGCTTTCTACGAGAAACACATGTCCAACCGTCGATTCTATAAGTTAAAAATTTCGCAACATGCGCTAGGAAGGCTAAGGCTCATGCAACCGCTAAAGCTGAAATGTATGACTATAGTAGCTACGTCGATTTTCTCTGTTTTCTATGAGAAGCATGTGTCCGCCCACTGGCTTTATAAGTTAAAAATTTCGTAGCATACCCTTAGATGGCTAAG
The DNA here is from genome assembly GCA_015708375.1 of Cydonia oblonga. Classification (NCBI taxonomy): domain Eukaryota; kingdom Viridiplantae; phylum Streptophyta; class Magnoliopsida; order Rosales; family Rosaceae; genus Cydonia; species Cydonia oblonga. The sequence goes on along the minus strand of JADOBS010300584.1, from coordinate 4,471 downwards.
GCTTATGCATCTGCTAAAGTCGACATGTACGATTATAGCAGTTACGTGCACTCCTCCACTTTCTACAAGAAGCACGTGTCCAACTCATTGCTCTATAAGTTAAAAATTTTACAACATGTGCCTGGAGGGCTAAGGCTTGTGCAGCCGCTGAAGTCGAGATTCATGATTATAGCAGCTATGCGAACTCGTCTACTTCCTTCGGAGGCTACAAGTTCGGTTGCCAGCTCTATAACTTAGAAATCTTCCGTTCTTTTTTCCTTTTGCAGGTAAAGCTCCTTGAGCATTAAAGCTGAAACTAAAACCTAAGTGATGACGTGAGATCGATTGCTTCATTAAAGAAGCTCATCCAACCGCCCGTCCTACAATAATGTTTTGCAAAAGACATGGCAAAATCGAAGGATGAAGCAAAGAAAGGAAAACTGTTTATTAAATTTCTAGCAAATTAATCAACCGGGCTCGAAAGCCAACAAAGCACGAATAAAGCATAACAAAAAGGAAAAGAGGAAAATTCCTAAGTCTAAGCAAAAAGATTACTCATTGGCGGCCTGCGCAACCATTGGTCCCTCGACTGCCACGCCTTTAGCAGCTGTACCACTCTTAGCAGCCAAAGCTTCCATCAGCTTATCCTCAACCACCCATGCCTGGACTGCTAACCCTCAGCTACTCCACCAAAGGTAGCCTCAAACGAGAAGTTAAGCAGATCAACTGGAGAAATGGAGAAAGTCTCAAAGTCATTATCAGAAAACTCATAATCTGATGGCTTACCCTAAAGATGGTCTACATAGCCAAGCTTGTAGAAATTGGCTTGACAATAAGAAATGGCCACTTCATGACCGACCTTATCATTCTTTACCTGCACATTCTCCTTAACAAGCCCATTATGAGCATCATGCAGCTTACTCAATTCCTTTTTTCTGGTTATCGCTAGTGAACAGCGCACCTTGCAGATCCACTTCCTTAAACTCAAGCTTATTGGCAACCTCTTTGAGACGAGGCACTTCAGCACACATGGAAACAAGCTCTTCATCCTTGGCAAAACAAGCATATCGTAGTTCCAAATTAACACGCTCAAGGTTCTTGACCATCGGCGAAACAAGACTAACTTTCTTTTCTGTAGCTTCCAACATTGCCTAAGTCACACTAAGCTTAGCCCTCAAGTGGACGACTTTATGATGAGCGATCTACAACTGCACATAAATGAGACCCGAGACATCAGATCTCTTCAAAATGGTAAGTTCAGATTTTAGCTTCTCGATCTTTTCAGCAGCCAAGAGAAGCAGAGCCGTCAATGCCACTTCAGCCTCCTTAGCACACTTGACAGCATCATGATCGACATGCATAGACTTAGCTGCCAGGATCAAAGTCTTATACATTGTAGCAATCAGGGAGGACCTTTTTGAGTAGGTAGGACAATTCACAAAATAGTCTGAGCGGACGACAACTTTCCCAACACTGTCAACGAACTTAGCGCATGCATCAACATCCTCGGGAAACTCCCTAGATTCAAACTTGGTGGATCTCTCACAACTATCCGCGTGAGTAGACTTTCCTTTCTCAGTAGACAAATCAGTCGCAATGGAATGAGGAACAGGCCTAGGTGCCACCTTAGCAACAGAATCCATCTTCCCGCTCTTCATAGCGGCGAACCTCTTAGAAGCTGAACCAGACTTAGTTCCCAACCCGCGCTTCGACACAAACCCAGACATCGGGGGCACCACCGAACCTTTTTGCTGGGCAATCCATACATCGTGGCTACCTTCGGAGCAGCAGGTTTCACAGGCTCAGACTCAATGGACTTTTTCATCATCTTGGGAGAAGTCAGAACAATTACAAGCGTCTCAGCAGTGGACGAGCCCCCACGAGCAGCAGAAGAAGTCCTCCACTTTTTCTCGGCCGAAGGTTCACAAACAGGTAAGGAAAATCTCTTATTTCCACCCTCATTAGCAACAAGCTCTACAGCAGCAATAGGACAAGCAAGCGCCTCATCTTTTCATGGAACATATGACCTCCAGGAAAAGACGCAACATGGGAAAAATGAATACCAACATGAAGTAATACAGATGGAATTTGATAGCCCTTTTTCTAGCAGTGGCACCCTTGCCGCATGGTTCATGGCCACTATCGTCTTTCACCTGCTTGACGCAAATCCCTGACGGAATTACATGCTTGTACATCTCAAGAAAATCCTGAAACAACTCATCGGAATTGATCTTGACATGTGCAGCCTTAAAGCAGCCTACCTTGATGGTACAAAGACGGAGGATATTCGTCACCTTTGCGATCAAAGGAAGACATTTGAAAATCTTTGCAAAAAGTACAAAGAAAAATATTTAAAAGGCAGCTCGCGAGAAGGGGATAAAAAATAAAAAATAAAAATAAAAATAAAATAAAAATAAAAAACAAGAAGGACTGCAAAGACCAGCGCCCCACTGCCCAGCTCACTTAGCATTGGCCTAAACAGTAGAAGCTCAGCAGTTGGCCCAAGCCCCACTGCCCAGACCTAGCTCTCTCTTTCTCTTGCACAGCATGGCCCAAAGGCCCTTGGTAATTTATGCATACGGCCTATGCATCTCAGCCCAACACTAGAGAAGGCTCACCCTCCTTCCCTCATCCCTTTTCTTGCCCAGCGCGTTCCAGCAAGGCCCATGCCATTAGGACCCGAGGGCTGGCCTACGCCAGTCTCTCCCCCACTCTGTCCTCTCGCCTACACGGGCCCGTGCCTAGCAGTCATGGAGGCCCAACCAGAGCTGGCTTCCCAGTTCCCAACGCGACTGTCACCTTTGCCCGAGCCAAGTCAAGCACCTGGCCCACGCCAGCCGAACTCCATCGCTGCACCATCGCAACATAGCAGCTCGTGGCATCCTTGCTATATGTTTCACACGTCCTCGACTCCTGCCGAGCTAATTTTTCAAGGCCTAAGACTCTCAAAAAAACAGGAAGAAGAAAATTCAAAATTTTTCTTACCTTGGTGCAATACGGAGAAGAAGAACAACTACGAGAGACGATTCTTTGTAAGGGAAAGAGAAAAAGAAAGCTAAGGAAGGGGGAAAACATTTCCTCTGGCTTCTCTCTTCCTTGTTGGAATGATGATTGTCCTCCAAATTTATTTAATCCCCTGCTTAAGGCATAATTAAATAGGTATTGGGGGGAATTAGTTTCCTTTTCCTATAAGAAGTCTATCTCCAAGTCAAGGAAAGAGATCAAGTTCAAATTGGGAAACAATTCTACAAGCCCATGCAGCTTGAGATTTCTACACTTACTGCCATTTTTCTACTTGCAACCCAGTAGGTGTGGTTATTTGTGGACATTAAAATAATCCTAAAGCTTTTGATCAAGAAAGACAAGATTGCCCTTATTAAATGGGTAGGCTCTTCAGATACTTCCATGCGCAGCTCACAATCTAGAAGGTCTTAGCCGCTGAATGCGACTGCCCACAACTCACCTGGCCTTGGCAAGGAAAAGTCAAAGCATTAAAGATAAGGATTAATTATCCAAATCCTATCTTTAATACATTCCCCAATTGAAGATTGACTCCAATCAAGTAAGTAATCCCAATTTAAATTAATTAGGGATTATTACTCCATTATCTCAAGATATTATTTCCTATTTAATATCTTGAGAATATTTCTCTGTAAACACTGGCCAATAGGATGCCACCATGTGTAGGGTAAAACCCTAACACTATGGTCGGCCATCTCCCCTATATATACCACATATTTTACCAAATTTAAGAGGCTTTTGCTACCCTAAGAAGCCCTAAACACTTTAACTCTCCTAAAATAAACTAACTCAGGCATCGTAGATCAATTAGCCTAACCCCCTGCCTCATGGGTTCAAGAGGCTTTGGTCTTTGACCAAAGGTGTTGATTGTTTTACAGCTGCATTTTTGTCAAGATTGAAGATGGCTGAAATTTGCATCGACAATAATGATATATGCTCTAGTACTACAATCACGTGAAGACTCGTGCAATGCTCATCACATACGAGTCTTAAATTACCTATAGCAATCTAAGATAGGACTGGCACCTACGATGGATCCAAAGTGAGTGTACGGTGCGATGTGAATATACACATAAAAGACTGCCCTAGCCCCGGGCGAGTATTATCACCAGTGCAGCAATGATGAGCAGATAACATAAATATAATCATGCAACGGTAAATTGACAATTTTAGTCAACATAACACTATTCATGGCCACAAATATAATTAAGGCATCCCATAATAGTAAAAAGTTAACGCAAGGAATACTACAGGGAATATTTCAAAAATATTCCAAGTATGTTCTAGGAATATTCCAAATCCCATTAGGAACTGGAAATAATATAATTTGGCTAGAAAACTTCCACGACTCCGATTAGCTTCAAAACTCAACCATAATAGCAATTTAGCATATCAAATTAAAGCCCAAGAAACAAGGAATTGAAATATAGCAACATTAGAACATGTCGTGGCTGAAGCTGGTCGAAAAACT
>JADOBS010300583.1:0-10883 GCA_015708375.1 Cydonia oblonga | reverse complement strand
TTGAGTCAATATATATTAGATTAGCACCCCTAGTTAATCCCCGGTTAGAACGATCCCTACTTACATCATTACTACAATTGTCACAAATAGGGTTTAATTTGTGTGTCACATTCGTAACGCATCAGTGGCTTGCGAGGAATTCACGGCGGTTCTGACAGATTATCGCTATTGTAGGACTGCACCTAGACTATCTATGCTCTGGTTATGTGTAATCACACCTAATCTCATCACTTCCAATTTATCTTATCTAGTGCTTTAGTTAGTTTGGTTTTATTTACTCGTGTTTCTTATTATTAATCTCTTATGCACTGTGTACATGGCTACGTCACTCTCACGTGACGCCCAGCATGCCTCGATCTAGGTCAGGACCCACTGGGAAGTTCTCGTGCGAGTTCCTAGAAACAAAACCGTGAAGGCGTGGTCAGGGCCCAAAGCGGACAATATCGTGCTACGGTGGAGTCGAGCCCGGGATGTGACCTCAAAATTATATTAGGACTTAATTACTAAGTGATTTGCTAACACTAAGCACTTGGGTAACCTCCCCCACATTTAAGGTATTTGCTAAAAGATCTCCAACTTTTCAATACCATAAATGTGACAACCCGTCCCGAATTTTATGATTTTATAAATTTTAAAAGAGTGATTTGACGAAAATGCCCCCGAAGGCGAGGGTGTTGACTTTCATTGACCAGCGTATAGTGAGACATACGAAATATTCTTTTAGTGTATCCTTGTAGTACTCGAAATATTCTTCCTCATCTCTCTCTAACGCTCTTAGCTCTCTCTCTCCTACCTGTGAACCAGACACCCACATCGTTGGTCTTCCTCCAGCGAACCACCCAGACCACCACCACAATCCAAACTTATCACCTCATTTCATCTCTTTCCCCAGGCCCAGAAATTCAAACTAAACCTCTAGGCCCGCATGCAACCTGAAGAAACTGAGGATGGAGAACTCCGGTGAGTTCTAGAATTTTTCGACCGAGGTAAGACTCGAAACACCTATGATATCTTCCTCTTTGATGTTTTGATTCAGCCTTTTGAGTTGCATACATGTTTTGGTAACGATCTGGTGCAGAAATCAACTCGGGGAATCTTTTCCAGTTTTCCGACAGAAACATAATGGCTTTCGAGCCATTTTTCGGCCAACTCTGGCCACAGTCGAGGAATCCAGTGGTATATTTTGACTCCTTGTGTCTTGGGCTTCATTTTGATATATTGGATAACTAGGTTTGCAAAGTGTGCGGTTGATCGAAGCTAGGGTTTATCCCGATCATTATTTTTCTAGATTCTGGCAGTTGCAACTGCAACAGGCCGGTGAAGAAGAAGGAAAAAAAGGGCCCTAGGCTCAAAACCTTGGGCCTAAATCTTTAGCCCAACCAACCCAAACATTTGGGCCGATGTTCTTGCCCAGTCCAGTTCCAAAATGGGCTCAGAATATTCTTGGAATATTCTTTGGAATAATCTTAGAATATTATTTGGAATATGCCTCTTGTTGACTTTTTCAGAATTTTCTCGAAAACCCTCCTAGGCTAATTTCGATGTCCTGAGTCCATTTTTGGCATCCATTTAGTTAAATTCTAAAGTTTTAATGTAGTTGACCACTGGGACGTCTTGGTTGACTTTTCGTTGATTTTTTTAAAAAAAATTTTAGGACCCTTCTTAGCGTATTTCGACACACTAATTCTGAATCCGCCGTCCATTTCTCCAAATTCAGACGCTTTAATTGAGTTTTACTAATGGGTCACAATATTATGCTCAAGTGAAAATACTATCGAATACTCTGGCTTCCTAGCTCGAATGGATGTGGCATTGCCAGTAACTGTGAGTGGGTCCTTTTTTTATATGGTATATATAATTGTTAGTCTTTCACGTGTATGTGCAAATCGCACCGTACGCTCACTTTGGATCCATTGTAGGTGCCAGTCCTGTCCAAGATTACTAAAGGCAATTAGGACTCGTATGTGCTATGCATAGTGCCAGTCTTCACGTGATTGTAGTACTATAGCGTATATCATTGTTACTCCCAGTTCTTTTCATGTCAAAATATCTCTACACGAACTCGTGTGTCAACATGTGTCGATAAGCACTTGATATGATATGTTTCTTTATGCGAGAATATATGATTATGGACGTCATGCATTTATTTTATAAAAGTTTTTGAAGTATTGCATTCTTGAGGTACTGCTGGCTCTAGTAACTATTTTTATATTATACTTAGTATGTATATTTTGGAAACTATACTTGTTTTTACGATGAGGGGTTATTATGTTTTCGAAAAGATTTTTACAAACTTTATTTTTAGGCCCACTAAGCCTTGTTTTTGGCCCCTCTAGGTTTTATTGGCTGAGTTGTACTTTACTTATGCTCTGACGTCACGTGTGAAATGGGTTCATTCCCGCTCACATGCACACTATTATATTTAGGCACTTTTAAGTTTAAATTTATTCACAATTTTTCCATCACTATACTTTATTCGTCACCCTCCTGGTGTTGTCCAGCATAGCTCGATTCGGATATCTAGGTGGACTTTCAGGTCGGGGTGTGTCAGTTTGGTATCAGAGCCTAAGTTTGGGCAGTTTTGCATTCATCACACGTGTGATGTAAGCATTCTTGGTTCTTGAACCTAGTCGAATATTGCCACCTTGTCGAATACAAAAAACGTGTTAGCTTTTCTTAAGTTTTGAGTGACTTAGACGAATTATTGACATTCTAGAACATCGTTTTGGTAGACACTTCTAGATTTAAACAATGAGCCTTGCTGCAAGGAAAATTTCTGTTTGGATTGAGTTGATGACCCTGAGGCATGGCTAATGTATCGGTAGTTACGCATCACCAGAGATTTACAAGTCAACCCTATAATTATTCTTTCATCATCTTTATCAACCCTTTCAAAATAGAAAACCACAATTAGTTTTGATTCATTGGCAGTAACAATTAGTATACCGCCTATTAGAATTCCTACGCAGTTTACTTCGTCAAGATTCCTGAAATGTCTTGAGTGGTAGCACTTGACAGAAGAATATCTGAGGGACAATACTTTTGGTCTCCGATAGCACTAATCTTTTCAAATGCACTAGTGATCATTCCAGATCTTCAGGAGGAACATCGATTTCCGCTTAAGTCCGATCTAAAGTAGATTATTAGTAAATTCCTTTTTTCAGACTTAGGACATTCCAACTAATACTAGTTTTTAGAATTCCTTTCGATGTTGTTATACCTGTGGGTAGCAGAAATTCCAGAGGTAGTAATCAATTACCCTAGAACTAATAAATCCACCTCATAAGACCAATTCCTTACTAATCGTCTGAAACCATCTACCCGAGCGAGCTCTAACCTGTAATCAGCGTACGGTGACGCTACTAATTGACTATATTGTCCGATATCTAGGAATTTTCAACCAGTATTCAACGGTATGATTTCTAATACTGGACACAGGTACTAGTATCTCGGAGTGATACCTTTATGCCAAAACATCGGTTCACAGTTTCAAGGTAATGAACAATATCAAAAATATCAAAAGTATGATAAACGTGTTAATTAGCAACGCGACTGATAGACTGATTAATGCCGAAGAAACTAAATCGTAGACATTTAGGAGCAAGCCTTGTAGGAAGACAGTAAACTTGTAGTTGTTTTAATCATATTTTTCACTTAGGTAACCAAAACCACTTCAATCAGCCATCTTTCTGATCACTTCCACAGACAAACATTTGAATGGAAGCACGAGTTGAATTCCCACTGTAAGAGCCAGTTAAGTATCAAGGAAGCTGTGAAGACCTATTAGCATGTGGCATAGTGAAAAGAATTAGTATGGTACATCTTGAGGATGTATATCTCTGGCGTCATTTCTCAAAATTTTACCTGACATACCACTGAAGCAGAAAGTTGAATACACCATTGATCTACCTTATTTTACTACACCAGTTTTCCTTACGCTTTTTCGAACGACTCCTTGGACATTGAGGAAACTTAGTTGCAAAAGCTTATCGATTAGGAAATTTACCCAACAAAACACTTTGTCTTAGGGTACCTCAAACCTAGTCAGGAAGACAAAAGACTAAACCTTAGGATCGTACCTAGATTTTAGCAACAAAATCGGGTGATGAAAAAAAATCGTTAATCCCTACTTCAAGTTGATGGTCTCTCCGACCAACTTTTTGAACCCGAGTTTTCTTCCATAGCCTGACGAATTCGTAGTGGTCTTACCGATGACTTTCCCACTTACCCTAGCAACGAGAGCAAATTTTCTAAACATCGACAATCAACTTGATACCAAATTCCTTAAATATTACCTTTGTTCAGATTGGTACTTTTCTTGGGAGACCTGATCTTGGTAGACAACATTCTTGTCAATTTCCAAAAAGATTGCAAATGTAGAAAATTTCATATTCATTGTGAAATATGCAATATCCTTGGCCTTGTTGATTTTATTGGCAATTTGTTAGTGACTTTTCAACGACAGTGTTTTTCCTTTCTTGTTGGATGAGGAAAATCAGTGTAGCTGAGATGCGGAATACAATTAAAGTTGTAACAACTGAGGTGTTGTCTATTTTCTACCCTTGTTTGTACATCTTTCGACAAAGTCGATAATTTGGAAATCCACAATGACATTTTATCTGGATGATTTGGCTGGGTAGATGCAGCATGACGAGGTATCACTTATGTTTCCCAACGGTTGGAACTGTATGAAAGGAACCACCTTACTCATGACTTGGAGTCAACAGTTACCATTTTTACTTAAAACCGGATGACACTTCTTTGTGGAGAAGCGTGACCAAAATCTTTACAAACCTTAAACTTCTCAAATACATTGTCATTTGTAATGAGCTAGATTTCTGGCATGAACAATATAAGAACCAAATCAATGTCTATGATTACACTATCGTGTATCACCCCGTTTGTACAAACTTAGTTTCTGTTTATCGTAACAAAAGACATATCTGCCATTGAACACTTTTAGCATGTTCTATCCCATTTCAATTAGAATTCATGAGTATTGATATGGCGTTACTTAAAAATCATCAAGAAATCACTTCTTGTATCCAAATGAAAATGGGGAAGCATCACCATAAGCTCCTAATATAAGGTATCTTGTATATGTGGAGATTGTGATGATGTTTCGGTAATTATAGACTGACTTGACAAATCAACCCACTTTCCATTGGTTTAGATGGACTACATTTTTTACCACTTGGTAAAACTACTGATTCTTGAATTTATCAAATTTTCTGGCATTTTGATCAGCATCTACTCTGACGGTGATTCCATATTCACATCTGTGTGCCGGAAGACATTCCAATCATCCGCACTTTGTATTAATTTTTATGCAGACAGGCTATCTAGGAGAATCGCTCAAACATTGAAGTTTTAGTTGTGACTATTAATTCCTCAATCACCTAACGAATACTCTACTAAACAAATCTTTACTGTTGGTGATTGAATATTCCGGAATCTATCGTTGTAGCGAGATATGTTATGCATTCCGTCCAGTATCTTGTACTCTAGATTTGATGAACTTGTTTTGATCACCAAATTCTTGAGTGTTCTTTTAGCCTTCTCGATATAGTTTTCCCTAAATTTGAGAGAAATTCACTATGAATTTGCTTGCTAAGGCGTTGCGGTCTACGTGGTTCGATTAGATGGTATGCATGTCATTGTTGTACCTCATCATGATGCACATTTCACTTCCAAGTTTTGGGGAGTCTTCTTGAAAGCTTCTGGTACAAAGTTGTTATTTATTACCACATTTCACCCTCAGAATAACAGCCAGTCTGAATGAATTATCCGGACTTTCGTGGACATGCTGCGTTTATCCGTTCTATAGAGATTTTGGATGTTATATAGAGATTTTATACACAATACATGATTGACATGGGACTATTCCGAACTGTTATTTGAATAATCGAAATTACAACTTAAGAAATTGTGTGTTATTTGCATTGTCACCCAATAGGGTAGTATGTGTGCGCAATTGAGGCATTAACCAGACGATTTATGTGTATTTCCCAATGACGGGCAGGATGGTAATATTGCACTCTTGAGAATTTATTACTTGCTTATCGAGACAACAACACGTTGTTGGTATTACGGGCTGCAGACCGTAATATCGATAACTTATTCATTGGATTCGTTAAGGAAGTGGACAAGTAGGTCCGTTTATGTTAGTATCTTCATTTATTTATTTAATTATTGTTTGGGCCAGACTCAAATGCTACACATTTATTCTCAGAGTACGTGACAGAACAAGTGCGTAGGTGAAATTTTTCTATGTTCAGTTTTCATTTCAGTACAACTATTTTAACTTTACGTTATTATATATATCTAGTTTGACGTGATGTTATTATACATATATAAATATTTTCAACTTTATGTTTTTATTAAGAGTATATTTCGGGGATGAAATTTTTTAAAGTGGGTAGATTATGACAACTCGTCCCTAATTTTACGATTTTATTAAAAGAATGATTTGACGAACATGCCCCTGAAGGCGAGGGTGTCGACTTTCGTTGACCAGTGTATAGTGAGACATATGAAATATTCTTTTAGCATGTCCTTGTAGTACTCGACAATATGAATGTGTAGATATGAGCGGAATTGAATTTGGAGTTACGATGGAGATTTTACGGACTTACGAAGTCGCAGGGCATTTTAATAATTTCACTATTCTAAATAATTGGCTCTCTATTATTTTATTATTTTCTTTTGAGTTTCTATTCGGTGGGACCCACCCATGTGGGACTCCCTACTCATTTCCCCCTATCCCGTGCCTTCCAAATCACTTGAACACTTTCTCTCTTCTCTTTATCTTCTCCCTCATCTCTCTCTAACACTCTTAGCTCTCTCTCTCCAACTCGTAAACCCAAACACCCACATCGCCAGTCTTCCTCCGGCAAACCACCCAAACCACCACCATGATCCAAACTTATCACCTTGTCTCATCTTTTTCCCCGGGCTCAAAAATTCAAACTAAACCACCAGGCCCACATGCAAACCGAAGAAATGGAGGATGGAGAACTCCAGTGAGTTCTCAAATTTTCTGACCGAGGTAAGAATCGAAGTACCTTCGATCTTTTCCCTTTTGATGTTTTGATTTGATCTTTTGAGTTGCATACATGTTTTGGTGACGATCTGGTGCAGAAATCAACTCAGGGAAACTTTTCCAATTTTCTGGTGGAGACCCGACTGCTTTCGAGCTGTTTTTCAGGCAACTCCAGCCACGGCCGAGGAATCCAGTGGTATATTTCAACTCCTTGTTTCTTGGGCTTCATTTTGATATATTGGATGACTAGGTTTGGTAAAGTGTGTGGTTGATCGGAACCAAGGTTTATCCTGGCCATTATTTTTCCAGATTCTGGCGGTTCCAACTACAACCTGCCAAAGAAGAAAGGAAAAAAAAGAAGAAGAAATCCTTAGGCCCAAAACCCAGTCCAAAAATTTTGGCCCAAATCTTTAGCTCAACCGGTCGAAACCTTTGGGCCGATGTTCCAGCCCAGCCCAGTTCCAAAATGGGCGTGTTGACTGTTTTGGAATTTTGTCAAAAACCCTCATAGGCTAATTCTAACGGCCCGAGTCCATTTTTGGCATCCATTTAGTGAAGTTCTAAAGTTTTAATGTAGTTAACCACCGGGGCATCTCGATTGAGTTTTTAGGGTTGATTGTTGACTTTTCATTGATTTTTCACGAAAATTGCCCAGGACCATTCTTTGCGTATTTCGACGCGCAGATTCTAAATTCGTTGTCCGTTTCTCCAATTCAAACATTTTAGTTGAGTTTTACTAATGGGTCCCAATATTGTGCCTTGGTACGATTACTATCGGAGACTCTGGCATCCTAGCTCAAATGGATGTGACATCGTAAGTAACTGTGAGTGGGTCTTTTCTTTTGTATGGTATATATAATTGTTAGTTTTCCATTTATACATTTCATAAGGAGTTTTCTACAATACGCCTAGATTAGTGTGATGTTTATAAGATTTAGCACAATGATAGAAATTATGAAGTTACGCTACATCCTACGGGATGCAAAGGTATGTGTATTATTACTGATATCATAATTATATTTATGATAACAAATACTATTATGTTGACTAGAATTATCGAATCATTGTGGCATGACTATATTTATGTTATATGCCCATCATTTGTTGCAGCGGTGTTGGCACTCACACGGGTCAAGGGTAGTCTTTCACGTGTATGTGCACATCGCACTGTACACTCACTTTGGATCCATTGTAGGTGCCAGTCATGTCCTAGATTGCTAAAGGTAATCAGGACTCGTATGTGCTGCGCATAGCGCCAGTCTTTACCTGATTGTAGTACTAGAGCGTATATCACTGTTACACCCAGTCATGTTCATGTCATAATATCTCTGCATGAACTCATGTGTCAGCATGTGTGGATGAGCACTCGATAAGATATGTGTATTTATGTGAGAATATATGATTACGGACGTCATTTATTTTATTAAAGTTTGTGAAGTGTTGCATTCTTGAGATACTGCTGGCTCTGGTAAGTATTTTTATACTATACTTAGTATGTATGTTTCGGATATTATATTTGTTTTACAGCGAGGGGTTATTATGTTTTAGAAAAGGTTTCTACAAACTTTCTTTTTAGGCCCACTCACCTTTGTTTTTCGCCCCTCCAGGTTTTAATGGCTAAGCTTTCGTGTCGACAAAGATTCTTGGCAAACTTTGATATACGTTCACTCATCCTACTTTACTGTACTGTACTTATGCCCGGACGTCACGTGTGAAATGGGTTCATTCCAGCTCACATGGACACTCTTATATTTTGGCACTTTTATGTTTAAATTTATTCACAATTTCCACTTCACTACACTTTATGGCTTCGTCACCCTCCTGGTGTTGGCGATTCGGATATCCAAGTGGACATTCCAGGTCAGGGTATGTCATTAAAACTTCAATTATAAGAGATAGTCGTTATCTCTTTCTAGAAGCAAATTACTTTTACATTCTTTTTCGATTTATTCCATTTCTAAAAGAAATAGCTAAGCCACCCCCACAATTTCATTACATTCTAGTTGCTTTTCTTTGTCATTAATAATTCATTCATCATACTTAAAAGAAATAGAAAACTTATGTAGATAAATTTCTCTAATCCATCTTTAAGCCTCATTGGCCCTTCTAAGGAGAAGCACTTATTGGCTACTTATTTTCCTTTACCCTATGAACTTGTCTCCTTAATTAGGCTTCTAATTATCAGACCAAACATGATCTAAATTCTAAAGTTTCTTCCATTTGTGGGAATACTTCTTTTGCCATCACATATATTTGCAACGTTAATATACTCATCGAGCAAATAGAATACTTAATTAAGAACAGACTATTGAGTTCTGTTTCTATTTCTTGAAATTAATTTTGCTCACACACACACACACACACACATGTTGGACATGTGCCCCAAAGCCAATCATATGATGATACTTTACGGACATTTCACAAGTTAAACTAATCTAGTTTAATATAAAGGGCAAAGATTATTGTTTAAAGCCATCTCATATAAATATTATATGCTTGAACGATAAGTCCAAGGAATATGTAATCGGGAGAATGTGATCTAAACAAGTTAGATTCATGAGACCATTATCTTTCGTATACATATCCTAAACGTTCCTAATCATTGGATTGCCAATTCGGCATTGACAGTCCTTTAAGATCAGTACGTGCTATGCCTTCTCTTAGGGAGAGTGACTAGTCTCGAGTCATTGGAGTGACTGACACCAAGGCAAGCATGTAGGTGCTCAATAGAGAATAAATCCACTAAGCACAATCAACAAGGAGTTCTCATACTCATGTCACATGAGAACTCAAGGTTGGGATAATGCAAAGTAGTCATTTGACCTTAGGCATCATAGTTATCTTGTGGTTAGGTCCTTGATATTTGACTATGTCAAAGTCACTCCATCAAAGGGTGTCCATAGCATACTTGGGGTTAAGCCACTTAACCATGGAGGTAAGTGAATGTGCAACAAGGGATCTCTAACCTTCAAACCATTTGATGGAGAATACTCTATTATATGATTAAGAATCTCTGGCTAGAGTATGAATAAGATTTAGAAAGTCGTTCCAAATGCAAGACGGCATCAAATGCTCCTTGTCCGCATGAGCATAAAAGGCGACAACAAAAGATCACTTGCCATATGAAGCTGCTCGTGGTCTTAGTTTCTTCAAGATCAAGCCACCAACGGCCCTTGAAGAAATCACAAGCCCGATTCAAGATCAAGTGTTCGCCACCCTTGAATCAACTTCTTCAAGATCAAGCCACCAACAGCCCTTGAAGAAATCACAAACCCGATTCAAGATCAAGTATCCAACACCCTTGAATCAAACCCAGTTCAAGAATAAGCCTATGGAAAGTCAACAATTGGAAGAAACCAGAAAATCCTCCAACGCAGTTCAAGATCAAAGCTGTGGAAAGTCAACAAGCGCAACAAAATACGTGCCGATTCATCCACTACCAAAGCTAAAAGATCATCTACCACGTGAAGCTCCTTGTGGTCCAATTTCATTCAAGATCAAGCCTCGACGGCCCTTGAAGAAATTTCAAACAAAATTCAAGAACAAGCTTCAACGGCACTTGAAGAAAACGCCAGCCTAATTCAAGATCAAGCCTCGACGACCCTTGAAGAAATTTGCAGCCCTTTCAAGATCAAGCCTCGATGGCCCTTGAATCGACATCTACATGTATATGATATGCCTTGAAGTGGGGGCATTTGTACACATCGAAATTTTGGTGAAACAAATGTTCACCAACGCATTAAAGTTTTGACGTGTCAGGGCATACATGGCATACGCCACGTGTCGTACAAATTGTACACATGGCGTGTGACTCAACAAAATAGGAAGAAATACCCTTGGA
>JADOBS010300582.1:0-10882 GCA_015708375.1 Cydonia oblonga | reverse complement strand
TATAACATTTATATGAGACAGCTTAAAACAATAATCTTTGCCCTCTACATTAAACTAAATTAGTTTAACATGTGAAATGTCCGTAAAGTATCATCATATGATTGGTTTTAGGGCACATTTCCAACAGGTGGGGGTTCTGGGTTTTTTTTCTTGTTTTATTTATTTATTTTTTATTTATATATACAATTTTTTTAATTAATTATTTTAATATTTTAATATTTTTAATGACATGTGGCGCCCAATCATTGTTCACACGGGCATCACGTCATCATTTAACAGAAAACTTAACAGCTAGATTAACAGATGTATGAGACTGTCCCAAAATTTACATTTTAGGTATGACTCTAGGATGAAAAAAACTTGATGTACTAAATGTTGAAAACCACGAAACATGAGGATAGTAAATAGAGTTTAACCCAAAATTAAATTAAGAAATCACACTTACAAATGTTAGTGACGGCATCTTACCATTTTACCACCTCACATTGTCGTCCATAATTTTCTCTCTTTCTTCAAGGGGGAAAAATGGAGGTTTAGGGAAAAATGGAGGTTTGAAGATTCTCAATTTAAATATTTATTCACCAAAAAATAAGAATTGTTTTTCTTAAAAGAAATAAATTTATTCACCAAAAATAAATTTTGTCAACCTTGTCACATTCACACCCTTAATTCTAAGCTTGCACCAACAATATATAAACCAATTAAAAGCTGGTTTAGAAGTTCTTTTAAAATGACAACAAATGATTTTTGTCACATCCCGACCTGGGCCCCCACCACAACCCGAGCTCGACTCCACCGTAGCACAATATTCTCTGCTTTGGGCCCCGACCACGCCCTCACGGTTTTGTTTTTTGGAACTCATACGAGAACTTCCCAGTGGGTCACCCATCCTGGGATTGCTTTTGCGTGAACTCGCTTAACTTCGGAGTTCCTATGGAATCTGAAGCCAATGAGTTCCCAAAAAGCCTCGTGCTAGGTAGAGATAAGAATATATATATAAGGCTTACATGATCCACTCCCCATGGGCGATGTGGGATGTTACAATTTTGGTGATTGCTTTTTGAACCATATCTTAGTAAAAATGCAAGTGAATCCTGAAAAAGCACTTGAAGTGTTTTTGGAAGCCATAAACATTTTCTCTAAAAGCGGTTTCAGCCATTTTAAAAACACTTCCAAACAAGCCCTAAGTTCTTCATATCATTGTTCTATTGGATCATATTATTTAATAGTTCTTTATTTTTTTATAAAACAGGTTGTTTGAAAAAAAATGTATGGCTTATTTTTAGTTATGCTAACAATGGAGTACAAGAGGATGCCAATCATCCAAAATTGTGTAAGTGCTGGGAAATATTGGGGCACTATTGCAAAAAGAGGATGCCAGCTTTACGACCAAAATGAAGATGATGATGAATCTTTATATTGTAAAACTAGTACTACTATTGAATGTGTCGTGTGTTTGAGAGGCTTGGAAAATGAAGAATTTGTGAGGTAGCTAACAAGATGCAAGCACATTTTCCACTCACCTTCTATTACAAGTGGCTTGACTACTCTCATTCCGGTTGCCCCGTCTGCTGTACTCTCATCGACCGATTGCCTTCTGGCGATAACCTTGAATTTACACTTCGCAAGGATCAAGAGATCTCCGTGGAGGTCACACTTACAGCAGTATATAATATCAGAACCTCAATGCTATATCCCAATCATGTAAAATCATTTTTTTCTTTGGCTAATTTCTCTCTTATATGAATCTCTTCTTGGTGGCAACACAAAAGCCCCTGCAAGAGTTGTTCTCTTGAATGTTTCCTAAGTGCCACTGGAGGCCGCAGAGAGGCCTAAGGCTCCTTAGATGAGTTGTATATGTGATAGGCATGTCACTGTTAGCAGTTGGTGTTAAAATTGTCCCACATAGGTGGGGTGAAGAAAACCAAAGGGGTTTAAATAGTATTACCCCACTCTAACTAATACCGAGGCTTTTTGTGGTAAAACCCCACACCTAACGAATTGGGCAGGTGGTTAAGTTGGGGACAGTATCGGTGTCGGTAGAGTGGGGCGGGCCCGACGATCCAAAATTCCAACATGGTATTATAGCCCACAGTTGCGGGCCCGTGCAAGCCAACGAGCTTGTCACCACCTGGAAGGAAACAAGTCTGAGCTCTTAATATAGAGACGACCGCTGAGTTCCAATTGAAAACAAGTGGGCCCAACGTGAGCCGACCTCTGAGTTTCAATTACCGATGTGGATCTCCATGTGTGAACCACTAAATGAGGTTACACGTGAGGGGGAGTGTTAAAACTGTCCGACATCGGTGGGGTGAAGGGGTTTAAATAGTATTACCCCACTCTAACTAATACTGAGGCCTTTTTGTGGTAAAACCTCACACCTGACGGATTGGGCAGGTGGTTAAGTTGGGGACAGTATCAGTGTCGTTAGAGTGGGGCGGGCCCAATGATCCAAAATTCCAATAGTTGGTTATTAATGTTAGAAACTTGCACTAAAAGTAAAAGGATTTCTAATTAAGGGATTGTACCATGATTGGTGGGGTACGGGCTCATTCTTGATCATTTTATTTGCCTTGCTTGTTTAGGACTCCAACATTTTCTTCTTGTGCCAAATAACCACCTCTTGCCTGATCTTTTATATACCGTGCCTTTTTAAGTATCCACGTTAGTCTCTATAATTAGGACTCCAACATTCTTGATCATTTACTAGCTTATTCAATCTGATAAGGGAGAAAGAGGGCGCGGTAGAGAGAGAGTGAAGATCGGTAGAGAGAGAGAGAATGAACATCGGTAGAGAGAGAGAGGGTGTTAAGGGTGTGTTATTTCCCCTGCACAATGCTTTTATTTAAAGTAATAAAAGAGGACAAGAATCCTTATCCTCCAAGGAAATACAGTCCTAATAGGGAGAGAATAACCAGTAATCAAATCTAATATAGGATTTAAACAATCACAGTTTAATATGTTATCTATAACACTCCTATTTGAGTGTGTAAATACTTAAGTAGATTCATCATTAGGTAGAGTTGAGGAAGTCATTGTGGGAAAGTCTCAGACAAAGGAATTTTCATATGGAACTAAGTCTAGCAAAAAACCCAACAGCTATGGTAAAACTAGAGGCAGGACAAAAATCCATAGTCTAAGGAAAAGTGTGTGAGAAAATACATAGTCAAATGAAACATCTACGGGATGTACATCTGGGATATGACCAACCCAGGATGGGTGTCTCATCAAAACCTCGTTCAGTAGCTAAAATCCAAAGTGAAAAATGCTCATAATCGTAGAGAAAAATAGTACATTAAGATCAAGCGAGTATACTTCAGGATAGTCCCCTTGAGTTTGACATATTTCCAAAGAGAACTAACAATGTTACAACTCAAGA
This sequence comes from Cydonia oblonga, assembly GCA_015708375.1. Taxonomy (NCBI): domain Eukaryota; kingdom Viridiplantae; phylum Streptophyta; class Magnoliopsida; order Rosales; family Rosaceae; genus Cydonia; species Cydonia oblonga. The sequence goes on along the minus strand of JADOBS010300582.1, from coordinate 7,503 downwards.
AGTTTTCACATACATTTTCCTTCAACAAGCTTATGAAATGTCGTCTTTAGTCGTGATTTGGTGAAAAGGTCCGCCAGGTTGTCTTGGGAACATATTTGCTTGACTTCAATCTTCTTATGCTCTTGTTATTGATGTGAGAAGAAAAACTTCAACCCAATGTCCTTGGTGTTGTCTTCTTTGATGTAACCCTTCTTGAGTTGTTTGATACATGTTGCATTATCTTTATAGATCGTCATAGGGGCATCGACGACAGGAAGAAGATCGTAAGTGCTTCGAATATAGCCCACAACTGCTCTCAGTTAGAAGTGTCATGTAAGGCGAGTATTTTGGCATGGTTCGAAAAAGTGGCAACTAAGGTCTATTTGGTTGACCTCCAAGGTATTGCGGTGCCTCCAACGGTAAAGATGTAACTCGTTTGAGAATATACCTGACATAACCAAAAAGGAGGGAAGTGACTTAAGAACCAAGGAGGTTGCTGCACCTCTTGAGGATTCGTAGGGATAAAACAAACCCAAATCCGTCGCACCCTTAAGGTAGCGAAAGACGTCTTTAACACTAGTCCAATGTCTGCATGTCGGTGCATTACTATATCTTGCCAAAAGATTAATAGCGAATGAGATGTCGAGTCTAGTGCATTAAGATAAGTACAATAAAAAGCCTATAGCACTTAGATAAGGAACTTCCGGTTCCAAAATCTCTTCTTCATCCTCCTTCAGACAAAAGGGATCTCGTTTTGCATATAATGATCAAACGACCATATAGAAGTACTCGAAGGCTTTGCTTTATCATCAATACAACGGCGCAACACCTTCGGGGTGTGGTTAGATTCATGTACTAAGATTCCATTTGAACAATGCTCTATCTCAAGATCAAGACTATATTGAGTTTTCTCAAGATCTTTCATCTCAAATTTCAACTTCAAGTGCAAGACAGTTTTCTCAAGCTCTTCAGGAGTTTCAATGAGATTTATGTCGTCGACATAAACTGCAACAATCGCAACACCGGAATACGACTTCTTAATGAACATGCATGGCCATAGTTCATTGTTCACATATCCCTAACTTATCAAATACTTACTCAAACAGTTATACGACATTCGCGCGGATTGCTTCAATTCGTAGAGTGAACGCTTCAACCGAATGGAGAGCGTGTTCTGTGGTTTAGAACTATTTGAACCAGTCAACGTAAGTCATTCGGAAACTTGTATATAGATTTCCATATCAAGATCTCCATAGAGATATGTGTCGCACTTCAGTTTCAGACTGAATGGTGTAGGGATCTAAATAAGACAAAGTGGGAGTCGTCCTCGGTAGTTCGCGTCGTTCTTTAGGAACATTGACATTCTAATCTCCCCTGAGGATGAGAAAACTCTCTCATAGAATTGACAATCTGCTAAATGAGTGGTAAAAAAATCGCTTGTCAAAGGTTCTAAGTATTGAATAATAGAAGGAGGATCATAACGGACATATATTCCCATCATTCTTTGAGGACCCATTTTTGTACATAAGGGTGCTACAATTGGTAACAAAAAATGCGTAGATGCGATATGTCGGGTTCGTATTTGGTAGCGACGGGCCTTAGGCGAACCAACATGACTGCGTGCAATATTGCATGACCCCAAGCAGCGATTGAGAGCTTGGTATGTATGACCAACGATCAACCAATTATTTGTAAGCACTTAATGAATGCCTCTACCAGGCTTTTCTGGGAATGAACATGAGGTACTAGATGTTCAACTTCAACCTCAACCAACATATAATAGTCATCAAAAGTTTTCGATGTGAATTCTCAGGCATTATCCAATCGAAAAGATTTGATCGGATAATCAAGGTGGTGAGCCCTGAGCTTGATAACATGAGCCAACAGTTTGGAGACGGCAACATTTCTTATGGACAACAATCACATGTGTGACTACCATGGGGAACCATTAACCAATACCATAAAGTATATAAATGGTCCGAAGGGAGGTTGAATCGATCTACAAATATCCACCTGAATCCTTTGTAGAAAAATAGGAGGATTCAAAAAAATCTTAACATAAGAAGGCTTAATGATAAACATTCCCATAAAGTAGGTTTGGCATCCGATACCTTCCTTAATCAAACCTAAACTTTGGGTTAAAGGATGCCCATGTAAAGATTTGAGGATACGACACATCACTATTCATCCAGGGTGTCCCAAATGATCATACCAAAGTGTAATTTCATGTGTAGTCCCTGAGGTAGGGTCGGCCACATAGTGGCTTTCAATAGGGTGTATGGTTGTAGTATATAGACCACTTGGGATCCACTTCATCTTCTTTATAATAAGCTTTTGGCCATATTCGTAGGAATTGATGCACATAAATTCAACTCCTTTTTTCTATATAGGTTTCAACGTGATAGTTATTGTCTCGAATGTCTTTAAAACTCAACAACGTTCTTTCGAAACGTGGAGAAAGTGCCTCCTAAATGGTCAAAATAGTTCCATTGGACAACATTATACGAGCCTTACCATATCCTTCGATCAGATTGAATGGACCTGAGAAGGTTGTCAGAGGTGCATTCTTAGGCACGAAATTAGTGAAATAGATGCATTCATGCAAAATGGTGTGCATGATTGCACGATCTACTGGACAACTAACTGTTCCATTAGTTATACTTTGAAATAAAATTAATGACATTGGTCACATGCATAAAAGTTTAAAAAACATATATCCATTCAATTCATTAAGTATTCGAGAAAGGTAATTCATAAACTTAATATCCAAAATTAAAACAAAACGCCAACAAATAATCCAAACATAAAGGAAAATTGTTCAAAACTTATACCAAAATCAAAAGGGAAGAGTTTCGGCCTCTTAGTGGAATTCAACCTTAGGGGTCTAAAATTCAACTAAAAATGGTCCATGCCTAAGTAACTAATCTTCCATAGGGGTAACGGCCTCCTAAAAATAAAAAACCTCTATGTTTGTATCCTCCGGTTGCTCTATTGGACCAATAGTCCTTTGAACCACAGTGATAGCACATATCCGCATCCATAATGTCAGGTGTTTTGCCCTTATTCTTAAAGTTCAAGGCCTTGGGAGCGAGGTTAGAATGCTTATGGGCTCTTTTTCCTCCCTTAAATGGGCCTTGGCTCTGTTGACCTTGACGAGGTGGCTTCTGGTAACACTTACCACGCCTAGAATGGCTATTCAGGCGTTGATTCTTTCTATGATGTGTTGCAGGCACATCAGTGGCACCAGTAAGTTGACCTTGATGATTCTTCATCAATAGTTGATTATACCTTTCAACAAGAAGTAACACAAAGATCAAATCTGAAAGTTTAGTGAACTTTTGAGCCCTATATTGTTCCTGTAGGATAATATTGGTTGTAGAGAAGATCGAATAGGTCTTCTACAGGAGATTTTGTTCGGTCAAGTCCTTGTTACAAAACTTGAGAAGTGATCGGATTCGACAAACTTCAGAATGGTATTCATTCACAGACTTAAAGTTGCCAGTCTTGTATTGTTTCAAGCAAGAAGACATCTCTTTGGTGATCGAAATGATCGGCCAAAGCAACCCAAAGCGCTCATGGATCTTCCTCAACAAGATACTCGATTTGCAGTGCATCATAAATTTATCTTTGGATGAAGATCATGGCAGTGGCTTTCTCAACTTCACCAATTGGGTTATCCATCTCCGCTTCAATGGCTGGTCGCAAATTCTTTTCGGTGTGATGGAGCTTCACATCATGGACCTACTTGAGGCAGTTTCTTCTGGATACCTTTAAAGCGGTGAAGTCGAGTTTGTTCAAATTTGACATGTCCCTGTCACAAAATAAATGGATGAGAATGTGGTTATTGTAATAGAGACAAATCAATCCATTTACATAGGAGTATAATTATTGATTTAAATTTACATGAAAAACTTTGGGTTTTCATAGGTGATGTTTTAAGAAAACTTTTTTCAAAAGGCATATTTCGAAAACTTTGGGTTTTCAAAAGACATAATTCAAAAAATTTGGGTTTTCAAAAGGTATAGTTCAAGTTTTGAAAGTTTTATGAACTTTAAGTTCATAGATTCCTGCAAGCAAACACAAATATGCAATAGATATATGCATATAGGTCTTTAGGTCTTTTGGTTCATTAAAGCTCGGTGGCCCAAATAATGGACCAAAGCCCACGGGTGGGCTTTAAAAATTGTTGATGTGGGGTCCAGGCCCAAATCTGGGCTGGTTAGAAGGTGAACTAAGGCATATAAAGCCGTAGGCCTTCTGGCTTTGTTGGAAGTAGCCCTAAACTAGGGCAGACGACAGGAGGCTTACGTGGCTGATCTTTTGCTTCGCAGCACACAGGAACAGAGAGATACGATCCAGTGCGTTGCAGCACATGGGAGCTCCACAGTCACACGGGGCTGTGATCGTGTGCTTCACAATGCAGGGGACATTATAGTCCAAGTGGGCTGGTCACACGAGCCAAGTTAGCAACGTTGGGCCGCTGTAGGTGAGCCTAGGTCAAGAATTGGCCCTAAGGGCAATGGGTGTCCAATGACATCCTAACCAGTGTTGGGTGTGGTCGCCGGAGAAGACGACTGGGGCCACCGCTTTTGGCGGCCATGTTTTGGGACGGGGACCTCGGTTCGAGTTCGTGGTTCGATTTTGAACCTTGAAAGTATGGCAGAGAAGAAGTATTGTTGACGTTCACACCCAAAAAAACCCTAGATTCGAAATCAGGGTTTCGAAATCTAGCCGTGTTTAACGATGACTGTAGGTCATCGTGACAGTGACCAGGTGGTGTGGCGTGGCGTGGCTGCATGCCAAGCCTGCCGTGGTTTGGAGATGGAGATGCTAAGAATGGGGTCGAGTTTTGGTTCTCAGGCCTAGAGCTTCTGTCGTCGATTGCTGAGTTCCCAACGAAATTGCTGAGTTCCCAACGAAACCCTAATTTAATTTTTTATTTATTTTTAATTCCGGATTATAATTCAATTCGGTTCATGCATATTCACAATATAATCCAATTCATGAATATATATATATATATATATATATTCAATGTAATTCATGGCATTATCAATTCATATAATTCAATATGAATATAATGCATACACAATTTATATAGATTTTAAAATTCGTAAAATGTAAAGTTGGGAAGAACCTAGATTACATGATGAATATTGTGAGCAGGTTTGTAGAAATTCTTTCTTCAGATTTCGGCTTTTCGTCTTCAAAGATTTTATCACGTTTAATGCAAGAGAAATAAATTGAATCAATAAAAATATATGAATCAATAAAAAAATCAAAATTTAATCAAATAATAATTGAAACGTAATACTCTCCTGATTGAAGACAAATAATTTCCACGTTAGATTCCTTAGCGCATCGGAGGAGCGTGGTGATAAAGTGTTGTGGCTTATTTAATCTGACAAGGGAGAGTAAGAGGCCATGGTAGAGAAAGTGGGGACATGTGTTGTAGTGAGGGTGTTAAGAATGTGTTATTCCCCTACGTAGTGCTTTTATTTATAATAATAAGGGAGAAGAAGAATCCTTGTCCTCCAAGGAAATACAGTCCTAATAGGGAGAGAATAACTAGTAATCAAATCTAATCTAAGATTAACACAATCACATTTTAATATAATCCCTTAATTCTAGCATTACTTCTAATATATTTGGTCGATTGGTTTTAACCGGAAATTAAACCTGAGCCCATTACCCATCGCAATACTGTATCAGGCATAGTGATATTTGTCGTACAGGGACCTTACCAAGAGGGATTCCTATTTTTCTAAAAAAATAGGGACACCCTCTTGGCCGTTAGATTGACTTTAATGAAATTATGTGGTTGAGATTAAAACACAGGCCACCGAATCTCAACCACAGGATTTCATTAAAGTCAAATCCAACGGTCAAGAGGGTGTCCCCATTTTTTTAGAAAAATGGGAATCCCTCTTGTGAAAGGCTTCCATTTGTCGTACATCTCATTTCATTTTTCATACACTCTCTTTGTATTGGATGGTATGTACGTACCATAACCGACTACTGTTGTCTCCTCTAACAAGCAATAAACATGTTAAGAAGATCAAATGCTCTGTGGACAGGAGTGTGAAGTTTAGAACTTAGTTTATCACACCAAGCTCAATCTAGGGTTAGAACAATGATAAGATGTTTTTGAAGACTAGAAGAAGAGGACCACTCAAGTTATATCACTGAAAAATTTTCATGCATTTCTATTTCAAATCTACATTTCTTGCTTCGTGACTAGTGTTGTTGGCTTAGTCAAGTCTGGGCTTGTGCATCAGTTAACTAATCATGGGAGCATGAGTCAGCATCTAACCAATGTTTGAGTGATCATCATTGCACCATGGGTTAGGGTGCTGGAATATAAAAAGAGAGCTAAACTCTCAACTCATTTTGCATCTTATCCTCACAACTTTTGAGAAACCCCAACTGCAGAATTTTTTTTTTCTTTGGGAAGTTGTTTATGCATCTGTCATCTAGATGGCTAGAGATCTATCTAGGCAAAGGTTCATTTTAAATCTTCTCAATTTGATGATATTGGACTGGGGAGATTTCGCTACAAAACTAAGAACACGTAGAGGTCAAAATATTTGCACATATTAGTTTAAAATAAGGGAAAATAATGAGGATTTCTGTACCTAATAGTCAGGAGTAGCGGATGCAAAAGTAGCGTTGCTACTAGTAAATAGGGGCAAATAGATAATTAGCTTCATCCCTAACACATTTATTTTCTGTCACGTAAGCTAATCTAGCGTGAAAAACATATTAGGTGCGGATGATTATAGAATTATGGGTGATTACTAATTCCCCTCCTTTATTATATTTAGTGTTTTTTACAACCTGGTGTTGATTTATTCACCCAAATAAAATTTAAATTAATAAAACGTTAATACTATTTATAATTGATTTTAATAACCAGATTTAGATTCTTAATTTTAATAACCAAATTTAGATTCATATTTTTAAAGGTAAATGCATTATTATTGAAGTTTAACATTAAATATTATACGTAAAACAAATGTATCAAACTTGTCTCATTGAACAAAACAAAGAAGTTTCAACAAAGAGTACATATACAATATAAAAGTATCAAACTTGTCCTAAGTTAATAAAAACTTATTCAAGTACCAAAAATAGTACAAAACCAAAAACACTAACACTAATTTATAGGAACCCTCTCATGTGTAGACATGACATGCTGCAAAAAATCTGTTTCAATGAGCATTTTATAAACTCTTCAAGATGGTGAGGCACGAGGTGGAACAATGATGGTTGGTATTGTTGGGGGCGATAAAATTGTGCAAATGGTGGATATGGATACAATGGAAAGTGTTGGCAAAATATATTCTGACGAGAAGACGAAGTAAGCTGGGAGGTGATTGGGCTTTAAGTTAGTTTCATGGCCCAAATAGATTTTCTACATAAAGGTCCATTGTGTTAAGTTGTATGACAACTAAAAACAAAATGGGCAATTATAACTTTTCTTCATTAGTTTTTCTTGGTTTTTTTTTTTTTTTTTTTTTTTTT
>JADOBS010300581.1:0-10881 GCA_015708375.1 Cydonia oblonga | reverse complement strand
TCTTCACTTTTCTCTCCATTTTTCATGGATTTGGTGCTAAAACTAAAATAAAAACAAAAAAAAGTGGGAAATTTCAATTTTTTTTTAATATCAAGTAAAAAGAATTCTAACTGGGTTAGCTCCATTCTTTTTTTTTTCAAAGAAATTGGGTTAGCTTTTGCTGCCAAAGTCCACATTTGATCATTCTAACTGGGTTAGCTCCATTCCTTTTTTTTTTCAAAGAATTTGGGTTAGCTTTTGCTACTGCCAAAGTCCACCTTTGATCATTTTACTTGATATTAAAAAAGAAATTGAAATTTCCCATTTTTTTTGTTTTTATTTTAGTTTTAGCACCAAATCCATTAAAAATGGAGAGAAAAGTGAAGATGGAGAAAGGAAAAGAGATGTAGTAAGTAAAATTATAAGTAACAGGTTTATTTTGGTCATTTTACCATGAAAATTTGGTTGTTTAACCATTTTTAAAGTTAATTTGGACGGAACATTAACAGAAGGATTACATTGATTCACGGGGTTAAAATTCAGGAACTACATTGATCGATTTTCAATTTCAGGAACCATCATGATTGATGAGATCAATTTCAGGGACCATTTGTGATATAAACCCTTTCTTTGATTATTTTGAGGCATTTATTTACAGATGTTTTCATTTCTTATTTTTCTATTCATGGTTGCCCATGTTCTTGTTGCCTCTGTTCATGTTGCTTTTTCTATTTTGATTCCTTGGTTCTTGGTTGCCTTTGGTTACCTGAAATTGTGCTGCCTCAAAATATTTGGGTTCATGTAATGGTTTGCTCGGTTTAAATGTTTTGGTTATTTATAATTTCAATTTAACCTAGTATCCTGCACATAGAAAATATGATAAGCTTCTCATATATAATCTCATGATAATGGAGAAGCTATTTATACAACCTCTGAGAAATGAGGACGGCCATGTTCACTTGTGTCGACGTCTGTGGGGGGTTTCTGTGTAAAATAAAATAGAATAAATTGATCTATGTGGGAGATGAAAGTTCGGGATTCAGAAGAACAATTAAGTATTTTCTGGAAGAGGGAAAGTGATCTTTTAAGGTACCTTCCTTTTCTCTATTTTCTCATTCATTCAAACACAGCCCACCTGTGGTTTGAGTTATAGCTTTATCTGAGTTCAATTTTCGAGTTTAATTTTAAACGGTTTCCATGGTTGATCTAATATTTGAATTACTTTGATTTGGTTCCTTTTGAGTGTTTTTGTTTCTCTGAATCTGACTTTTTGGTTGATGTGTCTTGATCAGACCTACATCCTAATATTTCGATTTTTCCTCATAGATTTTGAGCTAGCGTTGCTGATACTAGGCTCCACTCATCTGTTATCTGCTGCCTTAGACAAACAAATTCAGTGGGTTGGTAAGTTCATTGTCCATTTCCTTTTGAAACTTGTGGATTGGACAAACAAATTCAGTGGCAAAATAATATATTATCTTTTGGTTTAGGATTCAAAACTGAATTATATGCTCTTTTGGGAGGAACGTTTGCCAATCTGCTCGGCGGCGTGAAATGTTTAATATTAGTAGCAAAATGCACTTTTTGAAAGCAAGGAACTAATTCAGTAAAACTACATTAATGTAGATAGATGCCCTTTTGGAGGAACATATGCCCATCGGACATCTCTGTGAGAATGTATATCATAGATAGCAAAAGCACTTTCAGAAGTTAGTGATTTTTTGTGGAAACCGTAATGGACTAAGCATTCTTGCTCTTGCTGAAAGTCTTATTTTTGTAAATGTATCGGATGTAGAGACTTAAGGAAGTGAGGACCAATTCAAGCTAACACAAGGCGTGGTAACCAGATAGTAAAAGGCACGCGCCCCTATCGTCCCACCGGTGAATGAACGTCTTTCAAAAATAATTGCTCGAAGATACATAGAGAACCGTTGTTTGATGCAAGTACAAGTGGTTGTATTTGGTTTCTCTAGTACAAGTTTAAAAGAGAAGAATGTAAAGGTGCACTTATCTACATTATGAACAAGTGTTATTTTGCTAAAGTACAACATTGAATGGATAACCGTCACGTATATTTCGAGCTTACATGTGAGAAAAACAGAATACATGATTTGCCCGTAAGAACATCTGTTGAAAGATGGATTATTTTTTATTTATTTATGTCATAGAGTGCAAGTACCATAATACAAAAATAGAAAGGTAAAAACATCACATAAATATAGTACCATTGAAAATCATAAATTATCCTTGTGAAAACATGCCACTTTCAATGCAATTGCTACCCCCATCACCTTTTTATTTATTTTTATTTTTTATTTTTAAGAAAACCTCGACGACACCAGAGAAATTTTTATTAATATAAAAAAAAAGATACACCTAGTTAAGGGGGACATAAACCTAATCCGTCATAATACAAGAAAACATGATAAAAAATACATGAAAAGAAGGGGAGACATAAGCCTTATTCTTCTAGAAACAAAATCGACAAAGATACACGGAATTGCTACCCCATCACCTTATCTTTGATGTCATCAAAGAATCGAAAATAGGCATACCTCCACGATGTTTTTAAGACCAATGTACCGCAAACACCCCAAAAGCCTACGATAAAGCCAAGTACCACGCTGACATAGAACCACAACTTATCATTTCCATCTTCATTCTTGTCTTTTGCATCCTTCAAGTCATCTCTAGGGCACTGAGTTGAAAGAGGAACGCCACATAGCAATGGATTACCCATGTAAATGGATAAATCATTCAACGTTTGAAGTTGGTTTCCTGAAGGAATTCTTCCAGACAAGTTGTTGTAAGACAAGTTCAAGTGGCTTAAAAAGTTTAAAGATGACAAGCTTTGAGGCATTTGTCCTGAAAAATGGTTGTGTGAGAGATCAAGAGTTTCGATCAAATGCATGTTTCCGATCTTGAAGGGTATCTTTCCGGTCAATTGATTCATGGACAAGTTCAGTGTACCCAATAAAACAAGGCTACATATCTCTTCAGGAATCTCACCTTCTAACACATTGGATGAAAGATCAATGCTCTTTACCAATATGAGAGTCGTGTTATACAAATGTTGACCCCCTTTTAATGTCAATGTGGCTTGCTCATAAAAACCATAATGGAGACCGTCTAAATTATCCTCACGAATCAGAGAAGCCAAATTATTCACACAGTTGGGGATCATCCCCGAAAAGTTGTTATGACTGAGGTCGAGGATGTGAAGATGGCTAAGATTGCACAAGTTATGAGGAATATGTCCAGTAAATAGGTTGGATCGCAATTGTAGCATATACAACATGGCTACGTTTGATCCACCTATCCATAACGGTATTTTCCCGGATAATATGTTGTCTCCAAGATCAATGCTCCTTAAACTAGAACAATTTTGTAAGGAATCAGGAATTTTACCGTCAAAACTGTTGTTGTTGAGCTTTAAAATCTCCAATAAACTTAATACTCCCAATGAAGTGGGAATATTACCAGAGAGATTGTTGTGACTCACATCTAAAAACAGCAGATTGCTCTCTGCATGCCATGCATTAGGCAATTTTCCAGAAAACTGATTGCTCCTTAGGGCCAGAACTTCCAAACTTTGGATGTTGCAAACAGAGTTAGGAATAATGCCATTCAAATGATTCTCAAAGACGTACAGACCTTCCAAATTAGGCATTAGTTGATCAATATCCGAGGAAATTGGCCCGGAAAATGAATTGCTTTGAAGATATAGGAGAGAGACAGTAGTGGACCAAAGTGGGAGTGGGCCCACCAAATTATTATGACTCAAATCAATAACAATTGAATTTTGAAATTTTAAATGGGGTGGAAGGTTTCCGGAGAATTGGTTGTGAGATAAAATTAGATAAACGACTTGGGTAGATATCTTCGACAACCATTCCTCTGGTATGGAATTTTCCAAGATTTCATTACCGCGAAGATTAACATTCACTAGTTCAGTTTGAGATCGAAGCCATACCCCAAAACCAGGACCTATCCGACAGTTTATGATCTCAATTGTGCGGAGCTTGAAAGGAGGGACCCAATCATAAGCTACTTCAAAACTAAGGGACATTGGTCCTTGTGCATCTCCTACTTGAAAATCTTTCAAACTGGTAAGATTTATGAAGTGGGATTCAGTTAGAATGCCTTCCCATATATTGAGGTACAGATGCAGGGAAACCAGCTCAGTGAGTTGTCCGATGCTTTCTGGAATGGAGCCATTCATATAATTATAAGAGAGGTCCAATGTTTTCAAGGAGGACAAGTTTCCAATGGAATCTGGAATCGACCCCCACAAATGGTTTCCACAAAGGTCCAGATTTTGCAAACTTTTTAACATTCCTAAGGAGGCCGGGAGTTGGCTTTCCAGCCCGCAAAATGACAAATCGAGTGACTCTAATGAATTATTTGAACAATTAGAGAAACTCCTCCAAAACTCTTCAATCCCCCCTCCATCAAAATCGTTGGCGCGAAGACTTAAGAACTTTAGCTTGCACAAATTTCCAATGACTTTGGGAATTTGACCTTTTAGGCCTGTTGCAGATAAATCAAGGCTTTCCAGAGATTTCAAGTTTGCAAATTCTCTCGGAAAATGACCGGTTAAATTGTTTCTGGCTAGATTAAGCTCTTTGAGGCTAGTAAAATTAAAGAGCCAGCTGGGAAATGCAGAATTAATCATATTATCTGACAAATCAAGGATCAAAAGGGATGTGAAATTAATCTTTTGCAGTGAGAGTGGAATGCTTTTGATTTGGCACGACGACAAGTGTAACTCTAACAATGAAGGAAGCGTGTTAATATCATACGCCCAACTGACTCTTGTGCTGCTAAGGTCAATGCCTTCGAGATTAAGGTATTTTAGGGAAGAGAGGTGAGAAAGCCAACTCAAGTTTCTCGAAGATAACTTGTAATTCAACCCCAGATCAAGAAAATTCAGGCTTGACAGGTTACCAAGAGAATCGGGAATCTCTCCCCCGAACGATGAAGAGGAAAGATTGAGATATTGCAAACTGTTAAGCTGCCCAAAGAAGTTTGGAATGGGAATTATGCCGTGGAAATTATTCATGCTCAGGTCAAGGTAATTCAAATATTTCAAGGTTAACAAAGAAGCATTTATCTTACCTCCCAAGCAAGACTGTTCATGAGCCGACTCGTCCCACCGTTCATCAGAATATGAAAATGGATACGGATATGGATTGCGGAGGTTCATCTTGACGACACGACCAGTGCTGTTGTTGCATGAAATTCCTTCCCATCGACAGCAATCACGACCCACCCAAGAAGAAAGCCTACCCGAATGATCAACAAGCTCGTTTTTAAAGCTCAGAAGCGCTCTGCGTTCTTCCTCAATGCATAATGATTTCACAACACCAGTGGTCGGAGTTCCGATATCACCGGAGCAGAGTATAGCAGCGGGTAGATAAAAGGATGCCATAAACAAAAGGTGAAAACAGAGGGAAACATTGAGGTAAATAGGCTTGAATAAAAAGCTTTTTGCATGCAAGGTATCCATTGGATAAATAGGTATATATGAGAACAACAAGAGAACTCATCGTATAATATATAGGAGAAATTTTGCCAAAATATCTGGTATTCAAGCCACTTTCATAACACGATAGGATTTATTTTTTGTACGTACAATAATAGTAGTATTAATTAATTAATTAATGCACGTTCTTGACTTTGGTAACCAAAGCAATAACGTCGACTCCCAAGTCCCAACTACATTTTTGTGCGATGGAGCTTGAACAATGTGAATTTTCAATTTTTTTTGTTTGTTTGCTTTTGTTTTGAGAAAGGTATTTTTATTACTATCACAATATAATTATAAAGGAGGAAGCCCAAATACAATTTGCACAATGGTTACCGGCTTACATCCTAACATTGATCATGTATGTTGTGTATAAACATTTCTTTCAACCTCCTTTTATCTGTGGAACTATCAATTTAGATAACTTGTCTGTCCGTGCTTCTTATTTAGTGTTTTTTTAGGGTATTTGATTTCATGTCTCCCTAATCAAGTGTGTTTCATAGCGTTTGTTTCGCACACTAAGCTCAAATAAATACAACCTTTTTTCTTTTTCTTTTTTTACCAAAACAACAACATTAATTTGTTATTATTTTTATTTTTGTGGTAAATGAAACACTTCCTGAATCCTAATTGGGGACAAAAGAAGCAAGTGCGTTCACACCCAAAATCTCCATCATAAGTAATTTATGACTTTGAATTAATTATAGTCAACACGACTGGTAAGGGTTTGGTCACATCAAATGCCATTTGCAGTGAATTCCGTTATGCAGCAAAGACTTGGAATTAAGGGTCTTGAATTCACACTTCAACGTTGATTAGACCGTAGACCATTATCATCATATTTACTGTTCATTTTCCAATTATGTCCTTAGTTTACTAAATAAAACTATATAATAATCAGGGGTATTTATGTCAAATTATCACAACCCCACTTTCTCCGCGCCCTTCTTTTTCCTAGGAAAACTCTCCTCAGCTGCTCAACACATGCATATGATGTGAGCAATTGCTAGTATTATTTATGGTTTCTACATTATGTCAAGTGTGTTTTAAGTCTTGTACCACTTATATGTACTGAAATTCTACATATAAATACTGAGAGTATAAATAGAATTGTATACTGGGTTTGAGGCTACAAGCTGGTGAGTCTGCTTGATTGTGGTTAGGGGGGAGGTTGAAATGTTTCTGTGAGTCTTTCCGGCCTCTGAAGGGGGTGGATAACTATGACTTACCATTAGTTGTCCTCCTTTAAAAAAAAAAATAAATAAATAAAATTGTATAAAAGCTATTCATTGTTGTCAAAATCAAACCAGCGTAGTTCACAAAAGAATTTGGAATTTGATTTGGATTTGATTTGTGTGGTTTGTATCATTTGCGAATTTGGAATTTGGAGTTTGATGGGTATTTTGGGTGTCAAGAGAAGACTACAAAATGATATTCTTGTATCAATTATTTTCGAATTGATACATTAGAACTCTGGGTGGACAATTTTATTTTAACAAACAATATTGTTGGGGTTGGGGGTGGTTTTAGCCTCATAAAGCTAATTTGAAGAAAATATCCATTGAACTTGGTTTGAATTTTATACCAATTATTAGGTAATTGGTATACTTGGATTTGTCAATTAGCCTCATGATTTGGAGACCAGAAGACATGGACATAACCAATGAAGGCACATTGGGGCAGATGCCCCACTCAAATAATATGTTAGTTAAGGTGCAGATATATATATATGCGTTACTCTTGAAAAAAATATATGTATATAATATCAAGCATATCTTTATACTACTATTTCATATCAAATACTATATGAGCAAACGTGCTCTTGTTCTGTCATTCAAACCGAAAAATCCTCTCCTGCTTCTAATGTGTTAATATTTTTCTCATCAATTTGTCACTTTCCACTGCTATATTGAAATTTTTGTAACATTAAAATTGTGGTAAATCGTCATTTAAAATCATCCTTATTATCAGATTATGTATAAGTCATACTATAATACAATTTTCTTGGTTATTTTTCGGATTGCTCTTACTAGAAGAAAATTCTTACTCCGTCACTGCCAGCAGATGCTGTTTTTTTCTATTTTTAGTTTGTCACACCATTCTGTTTGATTTTTGGTCTCTTTGGACTTTTCCTTGCGTCCGTCGTTGGCAGTGAATGAAGAGATTTGGACTTGAGAAATTTGCACCTTGATTGCAGCCTTGAACTCTGGTTTATGCGCTTTTGATTTTTCTTGGTCTTCCTTGATTTGATTCTCTGTGTGCGTTTGTGAAATTTGGCCTGGAAGTCGTACCACGTGCGTCCGCGGCCTTCTTTCGTCTGCACCAAAGTTAGGCCTAACTTATTTTCAAATGTGTAATGCAAGACATATTAAATGTGTAAATTAAATAATATTGATAGTTGATAATTAGATTATTATATAAGTATTAATTAACATGCTTATTTCTTAACGATGATACATTATTTTGTTTGTAAATTTAATTTACTTAGCATTACCTTTTCTGAATCTTTTCATTGACTTTGGCTACAATTATTTTTCTTTCGGTAATGCTAAAGAGAGTGAATTTTGTAAAATAAATGACATGAAAGTTGATTGTTGGATCACCATTTAAGTGTTGATTAATATGATTATTTCTTATTGGTGACACAACATTCATTTTGCAAATTTTATTTACAAATTTAATTTACTTAGCATTACCTTTTTTCTTTTACCAGCCTTGAAAGCTAGGATGGGTACTTCGACAAAAAAAAAAAGTTAGGATGGGCACTAGTTTAGTCTAGAGGGAGTGAATAGGTTCTAACTTGAAAAATCAATGTCAAGTTTAATTTTCGCATCCATGTTACATACCAAATTATTTTACACATACGCAATTAAAATGATAAATAAAATGTGCACATAGGATGTAGAATTTAATGAGACAAAAACCATTATTAGGAAAATCCTCAGGCTCCCAAGCTAAGACAAACACTAAGAGAAAGAAGTACATAAAGACTTACAAAACTCATTAACTAGAAACACATACTAGTAGGTATTTTTGTCTCCGCACTTTACTACTTGATCTCTCTTCAATCACTGTTTCCTAAAACATTGCAAGATACTAACTCAATCATGCACAATGTATGAAATAAAATTATTTTTGAAATCAACCAATTACGACAAAACACATTTTCATAATTGATTTTGATTAAAGTGCAATGAAAATCAGTGAACAAAACTAAATTTCTCTTTCAAAAATACCTGGATACAAACTGATTTTTCTACCATAAACCTCATTTCTCTACCACAAACCTCATGAAAAAAATAATTTTTCTCTTGAGAAAACACATGCAACTGACTTACATGAAAAACACAAACTTTTGGCTGTTATATGAATGATGATGCTTTTGTTGAGAATGAATCTCACATTGATGGGAGGAGTGATCTTGCATGTTCTTATCAAAGCAGGTTGTCTCATGTGTGAAGCCCAACGGTCACACGCACTCCGCGTCACCTATTTGTGTGGTTTATGTAATAGGCTTAAAAATTCGCTACACGGGTATGTTTAGAATGAGTCCCACATTGATGGGAGGAGGGACCTTGCTATCAAATATGAAATCAGGACATCTAATTTAACTTAAAAATGCATCGTCAGCCCACTAGCCAAGCGCTACCGCAGGTGGCGTTTTCCAGCGAACGGAAACCCAATTTTTCGACAAACTCAAAAAATTACCAATTTTTACAAAAATGTAGAGAAAGTCAAGGGGAATAATTTTCATACCTAGGATAAAGTACAATTCGGCCAGGAAGTAGCCTGAAAACGCCTCGATCCGCTGAAAACCCTAAAATTGGTGTTCTTGATTCGACGCTAAAACGAACTCTGATGCCCTTAACCAATGTATGGGCTTTGTTCCTGAGGTTGAGAGGAGTCTATTGGTGGTGGTGGTCGATGGAATTGGCTTCATTAATGGCGGATCGCCACCATAGGACACTTGGCCCCACCAACGCCGTTTTTCACAAAACTAGAGCCAAAACTCATCAAGTTTTAGTGTAAATGCAGGAAGGAGTATCGTGGAGTTGGTTCTAGATGGTGGTTCAACGAATTTTGCAGTAAAATCGATGATTTCATGTCGGAAATTCATGCAGGGACCTGGTCAGGTCACGCGGGTGTAACGGGTCGAGAAGTGACCAGGGTTGGCTGCCCTTTGCCTTCTCTCATTTCCCTCATTTGTCCTCCTTGATTGGCCCTTCTCTCCCTCATTTCCCTTATTTCTCTTCCCATTTCTCAATCCTAGCTACACACGTGACACCAAATCAATGCTCCAACAAATCTGGAGCCTTCGAGATAATGGTCAAATGACCATTTTGCCTCTGTCTTTGCTTGTTTATATCTCTTTTGTTATAGCTCCATTTGGTGAATGGTTTTCGCCTACGCACTCGTGAGGTGGAGCTCTATCCAAATATGTAAATAAAAGAGACAAAACATATAAGAATTAAATACGTCCTGGAAAAGTCCGTTTATTTCATTAAGGGTGTTTTCATCCTTTTACTTATCGAAAAAAAAACTACACACCATAGTTATAAACGCGTGGAAACTAAGAATATAAACAACAACAAAGCCTTTTCCCACTAAGTGGGGTTGGCTATATGAATCCTAGAACGTCATTGCGCTCGGTCCTGTGTCATGTCCTCCATTAGATCCAAGTACTCTAAGTCTTTTCTTAGAGTTTCTTTCAAAGTCTTCCTAAGTCTTCCTCTACCCCTTCGGCCCTGAACCTCTGTCCCGTAATTGCATCTTCTAACCGGAGCGTCAGTAGGCCTTCGTTGCACATGTCCAAACCACCGTAACCGATTTTCTCTCATCTTTCCTTCAATTTCAGCTACTCCTACTTTACCTCGAATATCCTCATTCCTAATCTTATCCTTTCTCGTATGCCCACACATCCAACGAAGCATCCTTATCTCTGCCACACCCATTTTATGTACGTGTTCGTGCTTCACCGCCCAACATTCCGTGCCATACAGCATCGCCAGCCTTATTGTCGTCCTATAAAAATTTCCCTTGAGCTTTAGTGGCATACGACGGTCACACAACACGCCGAATGCACTTTTCCACTTCATCCATCCAGCTTGTAATCTATGGTTGAGGTCTCCATCTAATTCTCCGTTCTTTTGCAAGATAGATCCTAGATAGCGGAAACGGTTGCTCTTTGGTACTTCCTGGTCTCCGATCCTCACCCCTAACTTATTTGAGCCTCCATTTGCACTAAACTTGCTGTTGATGCACAAAATCAGCGAGGACTTTGGTACAACAGAAAGTATCGAGTTTGTGACCTTCACTAGATTGTTCCGGTCACTGGTGTAGGTAAGTATGTAAATGGACAGAGACAGGGAAGCAAA
>JADOBS010300580.1:0-10881 GCA_015708375.1 Cydonia oblonga | reverse complement strand
GCCACGTCATTAGTTAACGGAAGACTTAACAGTTTGACTAACAGATGTATGAGACTGTCCCAAAATTTACACTTTAGGTATGACTCTGGGACGAAAAAAACTTGATGTACTAAATGTTGAAAACCACAAAACATGAGGGTAGTAAACAGTCTTTTGTCCTAACTTAAAATATAGCCATAAATCAACGTGTATGTTGTCCAGTCCACCTTTAATGAAAATTATGTATGGCTATATTTTCGCGCTGTCAAGACTTCGAGGACTTCTGGAATCGTGGGATTTCTGCGAGTACACGACGAGGGCAGGTAATTAAGCAAGAAAGCATAGTCAAAACTTATCAGCCCACCAACATTTGAACGTTTTTTGCTTTTTGTTTTATTTTTACTCGAAAACCAACATTGGAATATATAAGACTATTTAAACTAACAAAGCAAATTTGAAAAGCACATGGTTATGTCCAACACTATAAAACAAAGCAAAACTGGCAAGCAAATGTTTACGTCCTTCAACGCTACAAATATAAGATAATATTATTCACACACTTATTCGTACTTTTTATACATTTTTCTTAATTTTCGACAGTTAAATTGAATAAGTTAAAGAAAATTAATGACAAAAAATTAGTATAGGTATGTAGAAAGTGAAAAAGAATGTATGATTATAGCACTTCCTAAATATAATAACATATAAAAATTCATCCCACTTACCGAATCCAAGATACCTTGGGAATTTAAAAATAAAAAAATAAAAAAAAAATAAAAAGTAGTGCTATTCATATACCCATTTTACCTCTCACAAACCCTTGTTAATTTTTTACGATTGATCTTCTTCAATTCATTTGATCCGACGGTAAAAAATTAAGAGGGATATGTGAGAAATAGAAATAGGCGCGTGGATAGCACTCTCAAAAAAATATCTTTCTAGAAATTTGTACCCAAAAAATAATTGTTTCCAAAAATTATAAGAGAAATGCTAAAGAGACTCCAAAAAGTGGGACTCTCTATAGACTTTCTGTCATTTCCAATGTTCTAAAAATCGACATAGGCGCTCAATGGCAGCCGACCGTTGTGAATTCACCAAAATCATTCAACAAGTCGGCTAGACTATTAGGCGGCGCCTAGACGGCCTCCTGGGAGGGCTAGGCAACCTCAGCTATCCCCGAGCGGTTATGTAACTCAAAAAAAAATATCGTTGCAAAGGTAGTCATCATGTTGCTACTCTCTTTCCCTTCTCTACGTGCGTAGAAGAGGAGTCCGCCTACAACATTTGACAAGAGAGGAAGAGACAAAGGCAGAGAGGGAGCTTTGTAAAATCTGCAATTGCAGAGAAGAAGAAGTGCGACAACGCAGAGTTTATGTTGGCTAGGGTCAGAGTTAGAGATTTTAAAGTTGGCTGATAGTTCTTTTAAAATTAGGGAATAAATTTTTATTTATTTATTTAATGTGAAAACAAGCTCAATCCGTTTTTAATGAAATGTAAGGCCCAACAATAATTAAAATATATTATGCTAAGAAAAAATGTTACAAAACCAAAAGAAATATTCCTCAACTTTTGCACATAAGTCATATTTTTTTTTATTATTATTATTATATACATATGTCACATCCCAGCTCAGGCCCCCACCACATCTCAGGCTCGACTTCACCGTAGCACGATATTGTCCGCTTTAGGCCTTGACCACGTCCTCATGGTTTTGTTTCTGGGAACTCACACGAGAATGTCACAGTGGGTCATCTATCCTAGGATTGCTCTCGCGAGAACTCGCTTAACTTCAGAGTTTCGATAGAACCCAAAGCCAGTGAGTTCCCAAAAGACCTTGTGCTAAATGGAGGTGGGAATGTACATATAAGGTTTAGAGGATCCACTCCCCTGGGCGATGTAGGATGTTACAATCCACCCCCCTTAGGGGCCCGACGTCCTCATCGGCACACTTCCAACCAAGGATTGGCTCTAATACCAAACTGACACACCCCGACCTAAACAGAGGCGTGTTGGCCGTCATGTGGTGATGACGTAGCCATGTGCGTAGTGCGGAAGTGACAGTGATATGAAAATGTGAGTAAATAAAAACCAAAGTAGCTAACTTACTCTAAACAAGTATATAAGTGCGAGTGAATGTAGTTAAGTATAGATACACATATTCAGAGCGTAGGTAGCTTAAGTGCAGTCCAGCAGGCTAAGTATTAATTATACAGAACATGAAAGAAACTCCTACATTATTTGAAGTCTATCAGAACCGTCGTAGATTCCTCGCAAGCCACCAATACGAACGTCTAATTAGAACCTGGAGGGGCGCAAAACGGAAAACGTGAGTGGGCAAAAACAAAGCTTTTTAAATCCATTTCTCTTTCCAAAATAATAACCCCTCACCGTAAAACCCGTATAATTTTCAGAAAATAATAATACATACATATATAGAAATCATGTTCGGGAGTAGTGAAAACCAAGCATATGCCATGTCAAGTATCTCCGTAATGGAATAAGTAAGCCAGGTGAAATAAATCAATGTAAAATGATATGTCATCCGGAGTCACCTAATGTGACCTGTATGGTTGTGCCTATAGCTTATCTACTAATTATTGCACACAAGTCGGAACCACCTAATGTGGTTTGTACGACAGGCTAGGTGTAAATAGATACATTTAAGTGCTACGATCACATGAAGGCTGTGCGAAGTATCACAAGTCACCTACGAGTCGGAACCACCTAATGTGGTCTGTACAACAGGCTGGCACCTTCCTTAGATCCAAGGTGAGTGTGTGGTACGGGAGGTGAACGACCACGTGAATGCTATGCCCTGGCCTCGGGCAGAGCACTAACACTAGGTACAGGATAGTAAGCACTAAATGCATATAAACATAACCATACACCCTACAATAACTACCATCATTATGTACTCACCTGAAGCTTACCTGTGCATCTGCATCGTCATGCAATAATATTCGTATATATATATATATACTAATGCACATACTAAAGTGTAATGCAATTGACATGGCATTTAGAAAAAACGTAATTCCATATAAAACAATTTATTGGAAAATGTAAAGCATATATACATACATACATATATATATATATATATAAACCAAAATCCCACTCACTAGTATGTAGCAGGGTCGTAACCCCCGAGTCTTGCCTGGCTACACTTGTCCTCCAGGAATGTGTCACCTATATGCGAAACAACTAAATTAACGTTATTTCGAAAGTACATAAACAAAACCGTGTAATAACTTTTTATACACTGCTCAAATAGGGTGTATGAATATACCATCGTGGCCTACCCAACACCACGAACATCCCCACATTTTTTTTAAAAAAATTCGATGTCCCACGAGCCCTCAGGCGCTGGCCAAGGTACGGCCATACGCGGACACGTGCCTAGCAAGTTGGATGGAAACCCTAACGGCGTTAGGGAATATTCTGTTAAATAGTAGCATATACCGTTAACTTTATCTGACGCCGTCAGTATATTCCTTCAAAGTTGATAGAATATGCCCCTTTCTTCTCCAGTGCTTCGCTGAGATCCGTCGCGGCAGCCGCTGCGTCACCGGAAACTAGAAATTCTTAAAAGCTTAGTTTCTACTTCATTTCAACACCAAAATTCACAAATTTTATATGGAATTGAAGCTTTCAACTTGAAGAACATAACCATACCTCTTTGAGGTCCCAAAATCGATGAAAAATCCTTCCATATTCCGGCTAAGTTTGCAACTCGATAAACCCGAGTGTCCCGACGTCCAAACCACTCCAAAATTGTTCCAAGATGTCGATGGAGTTGTATGGGGACTACCACAAGTCTTAAATCCTTAGGTAAATCCCACGATCACGTCAAAGTAGTTTGGCTCATCGTTGGAGTTTATGGAGTCTCGGCTTTTCGAAGTTAAATCACCAAAAAAAATGTATCACCAGATTCTAGAGCTCAAGAGGAGTAGGAATCTGGAAACATCAAGCTCGATCCGTAGAGTTTTGGTTTATTTTGAGGGTAAGTGCTATCGGTTGTACGGACGAAAGGAATTTTCAAGATGAGAAGGGAGAGAAGAAGGTTGCACGTGTGTGTATGTGTATGTGTTGCTTACGGGATTGGGCTTAGTAAAAGAAATAGGATCCTTCATTAGGTAGACGTGCAAGAAAGAGAGGGAGAGAGTTTAATTGGTCCCAAAGCTATTAAAGCCCAAATATTCAATTGGACACAAGAAGTAGGAAGCATGATGATTGGTTCGTCTCCTTAGCCCGTTCACACATTTGTTTCTTCGTAACATTTTCGTTACGAACCCTATTCAGGTCGAACTCGCGTCAAAGCACTCGTGACATCGAGTACGCTTTAGTCACTCCAACGGAAAATAATTTAAAACTATATACATACATCCACGTCACTAAGTCTCGAGGGCATAATCGTCATTTTACATACATTCAGGAAGGAAATATATATTTATTTGAGATGGGTCGTCACACATATATTATATACATATATGTAATAAATTTACTTAAAATAATCTATATGTTAATTTATTTTGTAATCTATGTATCTCAATACAATTATGTATTTTTTTAAAGTATAAATAGGCACTTATTTATACGATTTTACGTAAATCCTCCTAGGCCCCGTCTAGCGTTAGGCTCTAGGCCATCGCCCAAGTAGCGCTTAGCGTCTTTTAGAACCTTGGCCACCTCATGTTTTTGGTACAATGTTTAATAATGTTGGCATGAGAAGAAACGTTAAACTGTGAGGTGGCAGTGAGTCCATGAAAAGACTCACTTTGAGAGAGTCTCTTTAGCATTTCTCAATTTGACAAATGCTAAGGAGGCTCTCTCAAAAGGTGGAGTCTCTAGGGACTCTTTGTCACCTCATGTTTTTAGCACAATATTTTATAATGCTGGTACGAGAATAAATGTTAATATGAGGTGGCAGTGAGCCCATAGATAGTCTCACTCTAAGAAAGTGCCATTAACATTTCTCAAATTAAAATATGGAATATACAAAGTATTTTATTCATCGTTTGCAAAAAGGGAATTTAATGAAAACTCTTTTCAATTTTATTTTTAATTAAAAGGGAATTTTTGGTGGAAAATGTCCATAATGGATCAAGCATTTGTTTTATTTACTCTTATACTATTATTCCATTTATTATGGCAGGTCTCACAATGATGTTTATATTTTTGTTTGATGCTTGACTTATTGTATGTAACTTTGCACATTGCTATTGTGACATATTCCCCACTTATTGCATTATTATTTTGCTCTTTCAACTTTTGCTTATCTGCTTTCAACTCTTCTAGGCTTGCATCATGTTGTCTTTGTTGGGTAGTTCTTCTATTATATTGTTCCAGTATCGTTCGTCTCTTTTTTCTAGCTTTGCTTCTTTTTCATTATCTTCTTTTATTTTGTAATAGATATCTAATCATTCGCAAAATTAAATAAATTAAATAAAAAAAAAACCTAATTAGGTGACGAATGCAAGTAATTAATTAATCATGACCCTTTTTTTATCTATGATCAGTTCGATATTAATCGAAGCTAAGTT
Organism: Cydonia oblonga; assembly: GCA_015708375.1. Classification (NCBI taxonomy): domain Eukaryota; kingdom Viridiplantae; phylum Streptophyta; class Magnoliopsida; order Rosales; family Rosaceae; genus Cydonia; species Cydonia oblonga. Next base: position 5,359 of record JADOBS010300580.1, on the reverse strand, counting down.
GCTCGTTTTGTACAATTCAATAACCTTAGAATTAGCAATGCAGGTTAATAAACACAGCGGCCAGTTGAAATTTTTGTTGAAAGCCTGAACTTATTTCCCACATGTATCTTGACACGTGGGGTGTTGCTCTGAAGACTTTCAAGAACTTCTACAATGGCTAGCTAAATAGATTAACAAATCAACTCATTAAGTCTTAATAGGAAACAATTAAGATTCATTTAGTTTGATTTCACCGTAACAAGGTATTATGCCATCATCTCCACTACTAATCTCACCACCATATTATGATTAGGGAACTGTTATTAGCATTCCAAAAATTTCATTCTACACTCCTCACAAGTGTATTTTTATTTCTTATTATAGAAAGTTTGAAATGCGAAATGAAATTTTTTGAGTGCTAATAACAATTCCCTATGATTAAATCAAACGGTCTAAATATTTTTTTGTTAACAACCTAATGGTTCTCTAGGTCTCTCTCATTTGTTTCTAGATCTATTGCATATTTTTTGCGGTGGGATGCTTGAACGAGAGTAATGTTACACTTATCACCTATTTGTACCATCTATTTAATAGAGATAAGGCCCACCGCATATATGAGTCATATCTTTATTAGAAAGATGATACAAATAAATAAGAGTACCATTTTTGGACAACCAATGACAAAAGCAAATGAACGCAACCTTTTTGTCTCTTGGGAAAAATACCTCTACATTATTAAGATGTTTTGTTGTACATATATATATATATAGGAAACATTTCAGAAGAGAGATCCCTATTTTTCTAAAAAAATGGGGACACCCTCTTGACCGTTGAATTTAACTTTAATGAAATTGTGTGGTTGAGATTGTGTGGCATGTATTTTAATTTCAACTAAACAATTTCATTAAAGTCAATCCAACTGCCAAGAGGGTGTCCCCATTTTTTAAGAAAAATGGGAATTCCTCTTGGTAAGGTCCTTGTATATATATGGAAAATAAGACGGTTTATATGTGTAACTTAATCTATATCATCTAGGGGTGGGCTTGGAAAACCGAAAAGAAAAAAAAGGCCGAACACTAAATTGAAACTAAAAAATACCAAACCAATTAAAAACCAAATCGAAACTAGAAAACCGAACCGAACCAAACTAAAAAATTATTGGTTCGGTTTCAATTTTGGTGGTACAAAAATTAAACTGAATTGAACTAAATAATATATAAATTTTCAGAAAAAATATATATAAATTAATATTTTATTTATTTATTTATATGGAGCGTTCATTTCTTAAACTCAATATCAATCATTAGTTATCACTCAGTACTACGGTCTGGTGGTATTCCTCTTCACTTGAAAGTGAGAGGTCTTAGGAGCGAATCTCGTGGATGGTGAATTTGATACTAAAATAGGCTGCCCATTGTGTGGCTTTGCCGAACTGCGCCTCCCCTTAGTATAAAAATATCGAAGTACTCAAAAAAGAAAATCAATTATTAGCTTAATTTCAACGCAAAACTATGTAAATCCAACTTAAAAGTCCAAATATATTGAAAACCTTGTCCCCTAAAACCAAGCCTATTTTCCCTCTTATTTCTCTTTGTTTTTGGGAGCTTTAATGAAAAGAATTTGGGTTAAGTTTATTTTAATAAAAAATCATCCTATAACTTTATCTATATATATAAAGTGAGAAGCCTAAATAGGATAAACATTCGAAAATCCTTAAAATGCCCTTTTATTTCCTTCACACTCAAAACCCAAAAAAATTCAAAAAATAAGGACAAACTGGTAAAAAAAACAATAACTGATATAAAACTGCATTGAAAAAAACCAAATTAAAAAAAATAACAAAAATATAATAATTATACTCTTAAACTCAGTTATGCGATTAAAACTCAGATATGCGGTTAACCACTTCGCAGACACGCGTATAATAACAATGCAGCGGTTGTAAAGAGTGAAGGATGATGGAAACCACTACAAGAAAACATGGCTTAGGTGGCGACAGACATTCGTCACATTTGACTATATGTGACGAAATTCTAATGTCACAATTTTCGTCACACTGTCACCTATAGTCCGTGTGACGAATTTTAAATTCGTCACATATTTTAAGTATGTGTGACGCTATTTGCGTCACTTAGTACCAATATGTGTGACAAAGTATGCGTCACAACATGCAACATTATGTGACCTATTTTTGTGTCTCGTATCAAATTTATAGGTGATGCTTTTGTCGTGACCCAATATGATGCCATAATGATATAGTTGCACTTAGCGATGCTAAAATCGTCACATATTCCTTTGATATGTGGCACAACTTAAGTCACATATGTTTAAATCAAATACCTATTTAGGAATAATATTGACAACTTAATTGTTTTTTCCTACTTTGTAATCTAGAATTGCAGTTCATAACAATTCTAGGTAATACTTCACATTTTCATTAATCAACAATTTAAGCACATAAGTTGAATACATTCACCAAGTGTACGTCCCAAAAATTAAAGTCATGGTAACCTATCTCAAAACAGAAGTCTAAAACAGCTTAGTGCTAACAAAAAACAGCTTCAGGTACTAACAAAATAGAAGCCTACGCCAGAATAATGAAGGGCATTAACACTTACAGACAGCTTTGGTGCTATTATAGGCAGCTTTGGTACTAACGAAAGAGAAGTCTAAGACACATTTAGATGCTAACAAAAAAAGGTATACCATGTGGAAACTTGAAACTAACAGCAAAGACATAATATCGAAATCAGTCCTCTTCCAAATGATGTTCTTCCAGCTCAGGATAAGTATTTTCACCCTCGGAAATATCACCATTTGATTCCGTAAAGTTGTTGTTGGTCTTCCCTTGACTTGCAGCTAAAAAAGCCTTGATTTTTATGAACATATTTTCATCAACATTTTGTAAATCCAATTGAGCTTTTAATTGTTCATTCCCTTGCTGCAATATGAGGAAACCATCTAATAGAAGCTTGATCTGAGATCTCATATCAATTAACTAAGAAATTGAAGCCACAGAAGAACAGCAACCATAGGTATCCGTTCGAGGAAAAACACCTACACCATTAATAGATTTTCCCTTCCTCCCAAGGTTTTCAACCATGATTCCAAACTCATCATCCAATGACACGTGTACAGAATCTAATGGAGTACCCTCAGGTGCTTCTTCGGACAGCTTCTCCCTTAGTTCATCCTTCTTTTTTTTCATGTTATCCTTTCATAATAAAATAGAAGCAATTTAGGTTTTTATTTTTTTATTTTTTTATTTTTTTTATTTTTTTTATGCTTAAGAAAACACAACTTGAGTACTTGTATGTGATCGTTAACTTATTTAGAAGGAACACCAAGAATAATAAGTCTGTAAATATAATTTGTAGCTTTTGTTTTAATATCCAATTCATTTGAAATGAAAAAACTAAGTGGCTCATGAATAACTTACATATTTGTCTTGAGCAACATCATTAATCCACTTGCCGTTCTTGTCTTTGTGGAGAGCTCCTCAATTGTCAATTACAGATAATGGATCTCCTTTCTGCTCAATAATGAAGAAACATGCATGAGATTGCATAATCAATTATTATAAGTACTTTAATTTCATTACCATGTGAGCCTTCCTAGCATGTTGGATGAATGGCCTTGCTCCTCCCTTGTGATGATACTTTTGTTTCTTCCTATTATCAGAATTTTTCTTTGAAAGCTCCTACATTAATTACACATGTGATACATTAGTATTGTAGACATATACAATTTGGAAAGCTCCTACCTCCTAGACTTGTAATATATACTCATGTGTTTGAGTTGTACATGCATATTCATTCAAATTTAATAGAATATTACTATCTAACATCTTTTCCAATCAGTTAGATTCTAATTTCCATAAACACTATATAATACATGTAAAAGCACCTATCCTTTCCAATGTTATAACTTGTTTAAAACAACATTAATAAGAAGAATTAAATTAATTGTAATTAGCCTTTATCAAATACCTAAGTTCATGTATGTTGGCTCTTCAGGTGAAGTAGCATGTGGTGGAGGAGATAGTGGTGACGGTGGAGGAGGTCGTGGTGGTGATGGCGATGAAGAAGGTTGTGATCGTGGAGGCAGAGGTAGGACAACCCTGACCCGTTTCACTCTCTTTCCTCGTTGCATAGAAGTCATCTAGTAAATTGGAAAAGGAAAAATAATAACAGACTAGCATCATAAATAATTCGAAGTGCTTTCCCTTTATAAGAATATCGAAGACTCTCCTTGCACAATCTCAAGTTGAGACGTTCTTATTTAGAAGTGCTTTCCCTTTATAACTAGTTAATGTTTGTATATTGGTTGTTATTATATTTTCTCCAATTAATGGAGAAGTGTTTCTTTTCATTATTGTATCCCGGGTGGCACAGCTCCTCATGGACCTCACTCTGTCCGAGCTCCTCTTTCCCTCTTTCCTATTAATAGGTGTGTAATCATGTAATGATCATCAAGCATGAATATACAAAGTATTCAGACACAACTGTTGAAGTATTCAAATAGTCTAGTAGCAAATTCAACGATTTGTCCATCTATCATAATTCATATCCATATTGAAATTCAATGAATGTAGATGAACATGTTCAATTAAGTGAAAAAAAAAAAAAATGTTATGACAAACTCTACAAGAACAGAGCATTTGATTGGTCTCGTCCACATGACGACAAGTAGTGTGAATGAATGATTGGACCCGTTCTTTAATAATCGGAATTAAAGTGATTCCGACAAGAAATCCATTGTCTATCTTCAGTACTAGTATTGGGCCTCAGATTTTGACGTGGTTCAATAGGTTGCCAAATTTGTTAAGATAGACATATAACATGACAAATATGAATGTCAATAAACTGAATTCCATAAATTCAAATAACAGGAAATTCAAGAGCAGCCAGATGCTAAACCAACAAGCAGGCCATTAAGGGCTGGTTTGGTATTACTGTACTTTGAAAAAAAGCTGCTGTGAGAATAAGCGATTATGCTGTGAGAATAAGCGGCTGTGAAATAAAGCAGCAGAGTGTTTGGTAAATTTTTTTGTAAAAGTGCTTTTGGAAAAAAATAGCAGTCTGATAGTGGGTCTTTTCATTAGAGGAGCACTGTCCCTCCGTGTGCTTTGAGAAAAAGCCAGTTTTCCAAAGCAGCAAATAGCTGCTTCAGTTTTTCCCTTTGATTTCAGCTTATTCTCACAGCAGCTTCCAAAATAAGCCTTTTTTTTTTAGTTTACCAAACACCTAAAACAGTTTTTTTTCATGGGTGCTTTTTTTTTAAGTACCTTACTCCCAAACCACCCCTAAGTATTCACACCCATCCAGGTATAGGCTTTTTAAAAATTAAAAAAAAAAAAAAAAAAAAAAAAAGCCACCAT
>JADOBS010300579.1:0-10879 GCA_015708375.1 Cydonia oblonga | reverse complement strand
TTTCCAAAAAAAAAAAAAAAAAAAAAATAGTCAAATAAGTCACTACTTTACTTTTTTTTTTCTTCCTTTAATAATATTTATGACAATCTGCAACTGATTTTATGCAAATTAAATAAGCAGAATATGATAATCATCATTGGGACATTTTGTTTAAGCCATACGCAAGTAAACCGTCGTCGCCCAAATGCCAAACCATCTTTGCCTTCTCTCTCTACACACACACACACACTCTCTCTCTCTTGGGTCGAGAATCAAATTGAAAAACCCACCTGCCAGATTAAAGAAAGAGTAAGGAATTTACTCTTTGAATAATCGAGACAATGTTAGGAAGATAAACCATGTTATATAAATTATCAGCAATGACAAATAAAAAATGTCAAAGTAAGAGCTAATACAATCAAATAGGCTACTCATTGGCGAAAAAGAAGTTGGAACAAAGTAGAATGCTGAGCCAAAAGTGTAGATATTTAAGAAGAATGCGTAATCCACAATTAAATGGAACAAAGAAGCAATGACAGAAATCACTTACCATGGTTTATAGTTATCTGTTTGGTGCTCAAATCATCTTCAAGGTCCTTTCAAATGCGATCAGTCCAGTCATTAACTCTTTTATAGATTAATTTCTACTAAACAATCTCTCTCTCTCTCTCTCTCTCTCTTGTGCCTTTTTCACACTATACAACCCTCATCTCATGGCCAACCTCTCCATCCCCTCACAGTCGCACGAAACAACCCAACCCGCTCCGCCTTGGCCAGGCTCCCCTAGCACAAACCCGGGAGCACAAAATAACTAATACCAGTTTAATTGAAGCAATTAAGAAATGACCAATGAAACATCATCATAAAGTATTCAATGAAAGGTGAAAAAGGCACCAATTTTAATAGGAGGAAAATATATCAGAAAGTGTAAGTGTGAGAGGGAGAAAAGAAAGTTACCTCTGAAAATGGTGACAGAAGACCCATGCATGACCCTTTCTCGTCTTCACCATCCTTTTAGATTTTGTTGTGATTCACTTGTATCCATGGCGTGGAATGAAAAACCACGCACTAATTTTCAATTATGTAGGATGAGGGTGGCTGGTAGTTTTACAGTTACCTGCAGAACGTGGAGTACGGGTGGTTTCTTTTCCTCTATAGTGGGTTCTTCACGTTCGATATTTATTCTGATTTTGATAGTCATTGTTTTATAATTTGTTTACAGTAATACCCTTGCTAACTCTTGTCTTGTCTTTTCAGTTGGTTGTTGATTTTTTTGTTTGAGGGGCTTTATAGTCCAATTATTTTTAGTGAAGCTTTGAGACATTAAACTCTCATTCTGACTTTCTAATATTAAATATTAAAGATAATAATATAAATATAGGAAATTGTTATTAGTATTCCAAAAATCTCATTTTACACTCCAATTTTCTATATTAGGAAAGAAAAATACAAATATGAGGAGTGTAGAATGAGATTTTTGGAGTGCTAATAACACTTCCTTAAATACATAGTGAAAGTAATATTTTTGTTGTAAATAACGAAATATGGCAGGCCTTTTTTATTTATGTGCTAATTCAATCAATTGGATAATTAAATCCAATAACTTCCCGTCCGGTTTCCCATAAGCCTTGGAAAGATAAATCATTCAGGCAATAAAGCCTTTGGAACCCTTTCAAATTACAAAAATTAACTTGTATTCTTAACATTTTATTTTTTCCAAATTCCAATTATAGTATTTTTTTTAAAATGTAAATAAACATTTATTTATATGATTTATAATCAATTTGTTTAAATCTGCTTAGATAGGGTAGGCCCTTAGGTGCAAGGCCTTAGTTTTTTGTCTAGCTAGCGTCTAACGTCTTTTTGAACCATATTTCGGAGCATTCAAAAGAATCCCTCCAAAGAAATTATAGATTTAACGAGATGATAAAAATGAACCACGTTTCTGCTTTAAATCCTAAATCATATATGTGGTCCATTAATTAACTAACTTTTACATATGTTGTAATTTCCAGCGAAGGGTTAAATTAGAATTCTATATATAGGTGTTCATTGTTGCAAACATGAACTACTACACTTGCATTGCTTGAAAAACAAATTCAAAACTCTCACTCTGTGTCCATGGCGAACTCCCGGGCAACTGTTTCTCTGTAGCTCCTCATTGACACAAGGCATCAAAGAGTTCTCTTTGCTGAAGCCGGTAAAGACTCTGTGGACTTTCTCTTCCCACTCCTGTCTTTGCCGGTGGGCACCCTCATTAGGCTGCTTTCCAAAGATGGCATGGTTGGCTGCTTAGGCAAGCTTTACGGTAGCGTCGAAAGTCTCAGCAACACATACACTCACCCTTACTTTAGAAAGGACCTCTGCTTAAACCTACGGTAACAATCACACTTGGAAGTTCTGCTAATGTGCTTGGTCTTTTGTCCAACAATGAAGCAACTGCTAAAAAGTCATTCTATTATTGTAGCTACTGTCGGGATACCTACGAAACCGGGTATATCTTTGTATCCGATGACCCTAAAGCCATTTGTACAACCTGCCGCATACCATATCTTTTCCAGCGACTTGTGTCGCTCTGTCGCCAGCTAAGGGAAAATCCTCCAGTGAGGGAGGTGGTTACGTGAAAGGTGTTGTGACATACATGATCATGGATGATCTGGAAGTGAGTCCAATGTCTACTATTTGCAGCGTTACTTTGCTTAATAAGTTCTATGTGAAGGATGTTGGTGCGCTTGAAGAAAAGATGGTTCAACTTGGCATGAAAGAGGTCTGAATTTCTGTTCATATATTTCTTAAATTCTTTCAATTTCTTTGGTATGAAATATTCTCTCTCTAAAGTTTGTGAGTGTAATTTTTACTGTATATATAGTCAAAAGTAATTAATTTTGCAAAATGGCATCCCATTCCTTAAGGGGAGTACAGCATGAACATGTCAAATTAGTTTGAAGCTCCATCTTGATCAAGTACTGAATGGACATTCTGGAGCTTCTCTTGGAGGGAGGCAGATTGTCTGCCCTCCTCTTTTGGTGCCCTCCCCATCCCCTACTGTTTGTGCGGTCACGGTTAAACCACGTCAACATTTTATATTGATTTTTTATAGAGATAATAAGATAAAAAATAATAAGAATATAAAATGTTGACGTGGCTTAACCGTGACCACACAAAACAGGAGGGGATGGAGAGGGCACCAAAAGAGGAGGGCAGACAATCTGCCTTTCTCTTGGAGATCATTGTTTTTGAATTGGAAATGTTGGACTTTTGTTTGAAGCTATTGTACTTTTGGTTTTGGATTTGGATGTTAGAGTAATATTAGAAAATATGAAAATAACACAAGAATTTCAATGATAATAATCATAAAGAAATTCACAACATCAATTTATGTATGAGATTAATTTAAACAACTAGAGAGAAAGTTAGAAAAACTGACAAACTTAGAGATTAAGACTTGCATAAATACAATGTCCTAAAGATAGAATTTCACCTCTACTTTTGTGCTTGTAGTTCGGTAGGTGTTCGTCTTCCAGGATTCAACAATCTATAGTCCGAAGTCAAAGCACTTCAATTTTCGGACTCTGGCGAACTTCATATATTATGTATTCTCAAGACACAACTCAGATTTTTACTAAGACATTGGAGAAAAACTCTTATCTTAATTCTATTAGACAGGTGGGATGCTTGAGTTTATATAGAACTCAAGGCACCCTTTTTGAAACAGTATGACTGTTGCCTAAAGTTCCAACGAACATATACAACTCATGAATTTGAATTCAACTATGACACATGACTGTTATTTTTCATTCATACAAAAATTAAATATTATAATATTAATTATAACATATAATTTCCAACAATCCCCCACATGAATGAAAAGTTAGGAAGAATTTGAGAGTACAGGCAGACAAGAGATGCATCGGGAGAGGTGTCTTTTGGACTTGAACCTACCTTAGTGAATACTTATCAGATTTACTTGGTGACGCAGTGGATATGGAATCTTGAACTGTTCACCGCAGCAGTAAACCGAGACAAGAAGTAACACACATCACTAATCCTAATATATTTCGGTTCATATGGTTGTGTTCACTAATCCTAAACAAATCCCGGATTCATGAGAGCTTTAGAGAATTTAGTCATCTCATACTCATAGAAGTGACTCACTTCTACTCTCACATAGGTGACCTCTGATTAAGAATACTCTGCAATATTCCTCTTATTTATAAGATATCATTGTCATTAAGTATAAATATACATCCTAAAACTTCTACAGACAACACATTTATTCCACCATAGGAATGAGGTATATAGTGTGTTAACTTCTTTGAATCATGCCTAACCAGTTTGCCTATTGAACTTAGACCATAGGATCTCCAATCAACTAAGTTAGGTCTCTGCTCGGCTGATTCATTAGTTATATTGGCTTTAGCCTCATTCCCCTCAATGATCAATTCACTCTCTAGTCAAACATTTAATAATTAGATCCAGTACTAGGTTGACTATATCTTTAATGGCGTGCACAATCCACCTTTTGAAATTATATTTCATACGAGAGTAGTTGTTTTCAATGTCAAGTCCGCAAAAGTATATATATGTTGGGACTTTTGTAAGTAATTAGCTGACACTTGGGCGTACTCCCCCCACATTTAAGGAATTTGTAGGAAGGTCTCTAACCTCTTTATACCTTAAAAAATTTCTCATTTCAAGAGCTGACATTTTGATTGTCTCATTCAATTACCAAATTACTTTTCCATTCTTCTTAAGTAAATCTCATATATCAAAAGATAGCTAAGTTATCCCCACAATCCCCTTCCATTGTGGTTGCTTTTAACACTATCAATAATTCACTTTTACACTTTAAGAAGAAAATGAGAAAGATAGGTTCTTTGTCTATCTTCACTTCCAGAATTTGAAGCCTCATTAGCCTTATTTGTATAAGCACGTATTGGCACTTTGCCTTCAACCTTTGAACTTTGATAAGTTTCCATGGCTAAACTTTCACTCTGAAATGATTAACCCTTGCTTGCAGGCAACTCGATCATCATAACTAACATGTTGGGTGAAATTATGACTTTCTTAATTTACGGTAGTTGTCAAAGTAATACCTTCATCGATTTTAATTAGCTAATCCTTATAATTTGTCCAAAGAAAAACTTGACCAGCATGCTTGTTCATATAATTATGTACTTGAGAATCCAACATGCCTCTTGCACATATTCGAAATACATACCGCAGAGATTTTTGTCTCGTAATAACACGGCTCCTCACATCATTACGTTGAATTGATCACGTGAGAATAACACAAGATTCATTTCACAATTGGCAATTTTCCATCACACTGCAGATCACCATGAAACCACTCACAGATCAAATTCACTTTGATATATACAACTTGCCAACTGACCCACCATGGTTATAGATTACCAGTTTGGTGAATGGCGTCTCCAAGCAGTTGATAACTTATTCAGACGAGCGGTTACACACACATCTATACCAATGGAAGAGAGACACAACTTCTGAAATCCGCTCATTCATTTGGACCAAATGATCCATACAAAGTTTGCTCTTTCACAACGTGTCTGCATTTAGAATGCAAACTACGCATCACTTGTGAGATATACCAATTCAAATCAACATTTTTATTTTATTTTTTCATAAAGAAAACCTTCATGGATGTGTCTAATTAGAATCAAACAAACCATTACATTCCCTTTATTAGAAAAAATCCAATGGAATTTGGCATATTTCAAATGCCAAACTTCTCTATTTCGGCACATCTCCTTTCTGTAAAAGGAACTCTTTCATGAACTGGTATGAATCCATTACACCTACAGTTCATGTGGCTTTAACTGACACATCTTTTCAGTGTGTGCGTAAACTGACCATACTACAACATGGGGATATTAAGCACTAAAAACCCAATCCTAGCCTCGTTGATTTCCAATAAGAAACCACTTTTCCAAAGCCACAATGGTTAAGAAACCATGATCCAGTATGTTGGGATAGGACTATAATTCCTCATCATCCAAATCAGTTGAAAGGTATTCAGTAAGCCTCAGTTGCAATTCAAAGTCAGATATTTGTTGTCATGGCGGTTACAAAAATAGTCATGCCTTTCCAGCATATCACCCTTCCGCCAAGTAATGCATATGTAGAGATATATCCAATGATTGAACGTCAATATATGCAAATATATACTTTTTCATGAACAGGTATGAGTTACAGACTCTGCATGAACCAAGCTCATGAATAACCGTGCTGTTGGGAAGTTATCTACATGCTTTAAGTATAATTGAGTGGCTTAATTCCATCTAGATATTGACACTAGTTGAATAAAAATTGCCCCATATATATTAATTTCTAAAACTAATCACTGAAACATAATATAAATTAACATATATGCTATAAATTACCACAAAACAACCAATGTGCATGGTTCAGTGGTTCGTACAACTAGTATGCATATCCTGGGTTTAAATTATCTAATAATGTATCGACACATACATTAATCAATCATATATAAAACACACAAACCAATTGCGTGACTAGTGAGTATAAGCAGATGCAAGAAACAATCCATCATATTTCAATAAACTGATTGTATATATGAATATCCATCCGCGTATCATCATAATTTCTCACTTTTCTTTCTTTGTATTCAAAACCAGCGACAATTCTCTCCATATTAGAGAAATGTTTCTTTCCTCCAAATGATGACAAATGATGGCTAGACTCATTATTGAACATATTATGATGTAAGTTTTTCTACATTATGAGATTAATTTCTCACATCCATATCTTCTAATTGTTCCATAGAAATTTCTGTCTTTGGATTGTTAGAGCAATATTAGAAAATATGAAAATAACACAAGAATTTCAATGATAATAATCATAAAGAAATTCACAACATCAATTTATGTATGAGATTAATATAAACAACTATAGAGAAAGTTAGAAAAACTGACAAACTTGGAGATTGAGGCTTGCATAAATACAATGTCCTAAAGATAGAATTTTGCCCCTACTCTTGTGCTTGTAGTTCGGTAGGCGTCCGTCTCTGAGGATTTAACAATCTATAATCCGAAGTCAAAGCACTTCGATCTTTGGACTCTGACGAACTTCATATATTCCGTACTTTCAAGACACGACTTGAATTTTTACTAAGACATTGGAGAAAAACTCTTCTCTTAATTCTATTAGACAGGTGGAATGATTGAGTTTATATAGAACTCAAGCCACCCTTTTTGAAACAGTATGATTGTTGCCTAAAGTTCCAACGAATAGATACAACTCATGAATTTGATATTTTTCATTCATACAAAAATTAAATATTATAATATTAATTATAATATATAATTTCCAATATTGGACTGTGTTTTGCATCTCCCAAATGCCAGGAAAATGTAAGGTGACGACAGTCTCGTTTTGGATTTTAGTCCCTTTATTTTAAACTTTGGAAATGAATTATGTTAGTATATGATAATCTCAATGCGTTGCAGTACAATAATTCATCCTACAATTCTCACGAAAATATCTACCCCCGATACATTGTGTGCGTCTAACCTGGCCGAACATGAAACAATACCCCTTAAAACCAACAAATAGTTTTGGGGCTGGCATGGTCGGTAGCTTTTGGAAAACTATATGAGAGTGTTGAGACTCTGAGTGACACATACTATTAACTACTACGAATAAGCTGAAGAAAAAGAAGAACAATATGTAAAGATTTGCAGAGAAGAAAGAACGAAGGAGAGAGAGAGAAATGAAAGAAATGAATACGACTTTTCAGATTACTTTTTGATGATTGTAAATGTTTATAGGATATGCTATATATAGCATTTTACACTTTGATAGCTCACCTCTAACTAACTTTTAACAACTCAGCTAACTACCAACAATTGTCAACTATATTCAGCTGACATGACACCTGACATAGCACTACACTTCTCATCCCCCCTCAATCTTAGCTGGGTTTACCAAGTCTGAGATTGCAACAATGTCTGAAGAAGGCTGGACCATGCAATCCTTTAGTTAAAATATCTGCAATCTGATTTTATGTGGAGACACAGTGCACTTGTAAGTCTTTTCTTTGAACCTTCTCCCTGACAAAATGAAAATTTGTGTCAAGGTGCTTAATCCTTGTGTGAAAAACTAGATTTGAACATAGAGCCAGAGCTGATAAATTATCACAATGAAGCAGAGGTGGTTCAGAGATAAACTGATGCAAATCCTTCAATAAAAGTCTAATCCAAACTACATATGCAACACAGTGTGCAAGGGCTTTGTATTCAGCCTCTGTTGAACTTCTAGCTACTGAAGATTGTTTCTTTGATTGCCATGACACCGGATTTTGACCCATGAAGACTACAAAACCAGTGACAGATCTTCTAGTATTAGGATCTGCGGCCCAATCGGAATCTGAGAAAGCTATTATAGAGTTGTCTAGAGATGTTGAATATGTAATACCATAGTGAATGGTGCCCTGCACATATCTCAAAATTCGCTTAACAAGACCAAAATGTTCATATGTTGGACTAGTCATATATTGACATGCCAAATTAATCGCATATGAGAGGTCAGGCCTGGTAAAGGTTAGATACTGTAAAGCACCAACCAAACTCCTATATGTACTTGGATCATCCAAAGAAGTACCTTCAGAAGCAAGAAACTGTGTTTGAGGTTTACATGGGATTGTAGTAGGCTTGCACTTGTCCATCCCAGCCTTATGGACTAAGTTTTTTTTTGCATACTTTGATTGATTAATAAAGATACCCCCATTGGCCTTGTATTCAACCTATAATCCGAGAAAGTAGGATAATTTGCCTATATCTTTTAAATCGAACACATCACTAAGTTCTTGAATGACAGATTGCACCTTTGAAGCATTAGACCCTGTTAATATTATGTCATCAACATAGAGTAATAGAGCAATTACATCAGTACCATCATGCTTAACAAACAGACTTGTATCATCTTGAGACATTTGAAACCCCATTGCAGGAAGATAGCTTGTGAACTTTGCATTCTAGGCCCTTGGTGCCTGTTTCAATCCATACAGAGACTTTACAAGTTTGCATACATGACTTGGATTAGATGGATCCACAAAACCTTGAGGTTGCTTCATGTATACTTCCTCTTCTAAATCACCATGCAAGAATGCATTCTTGACATCCAATTGCCTTAATTCCCATTTATATTATGCTGCAAGAGATATGATCATCCTAACTGTAGTATGTCTAACAACAGGACTAAAGGTCTCAAAATAGTCTACACCATGTTCTTGAGTGAACCCTTGTGCCACTAAGCGAGCCTTGTACCTTGAAATAGAACCATCTGGATTCTTCTTTAACTTGTAGACCCATTTACTACCAATGATTGATCTATGTTCTAGTGGAGGCACCAAAATCCAAGTCCCTTGACTCTTTAAGGCATCAAATTCCTCCTGCATTGCCTTCTGCCAGAGTACATTTGTTGCAGCACTTTTGAAAGATGTAGGTTCAGTTATATCACTATATTGAGACACAAAAGAAAAACCTCCAACTGTATGCTGATCTTGATCATCAATTTGAAGTGTTGTTAATTGAGGTAGAGTAGCAATATAACTTGAATAATTCTTTCTTTGTATAGTTCTAGTTTGTAATCTGGTACTCATTATGTGCATTGAATTATCATTATTCAAATCAGAAGATGGAGGAATATCAAGGGGAAGATGTACCTTTAATTGTGCAGCATCCAGGACAGGTAACATTGAGGCTGTAACTGGAAGGCAATGAGTTGTTTCAAATGGTTGTGACATTGTAATGTGATCTAAAGTAGCTGATTCTTGTGCAGAACCTCTATCTGAGCTTGAGTTATCAATAGTCACTGATTCATGTTCCAGGAATCCTGATTCAGATGCATTCTGTCTTGGTTGCAAAGGAATAATCACTACTATTGGATTGCTTGATGGAGTCACTGCTTGAGAAGTATCCTGAATTTGACATTGTGAAAGACTAGTACCAATCTTGCAGGGAAATACACTCTCATCATGGACCACATGTCTTGATATCAAAAGTTTTTGAGTTTGTAAATGATAGCATATAACACCTTTACCTTTATATCCTAGTGCATAACCAACAAAAACACACAATAATGCTCTTGGTTGCAGCTTGTTAACACTATAAGGCCTGATATAAAGATACATAGTAGTGCCAAATATTTTCAGTCCTTGTAGTTCTGGATTAACCCCAAATAATATCTGATAAGGAGACTTCATTCCCAAAATCTTACATGGCATCCTATTTATTAAAAACATAGAATGAGCACAAGCATGATACCACAGGTTTTAAGGTAATTGGGCAGTTGTCATCAAAGTTATAGTTGTTTCTAGGATACGTCTATGTTTCCTTTCAGTAATTCCATTCTGCTGAGGTGTGTATGGACATGAAATCATATGAAGAATTCCCTTAGTTTTCAGAAAAGCATCAAACTGTTTACTAATAAACTCTCCACCCCATCAGTTTGCAAACATTTGATTATAACACCAAACTGAGTATAAACAAAGTTATAGAAATTTTGAAAAATACCAAACACTTCTGATTTATTGATCAAGGGAAAAATCCATACATATCTTGTAAACTCATCAACAAAACTAACATAGTATCTGAAACCTTCTAGATACTTAGTTGGTGAAGGACCCCAGAGGTCTGAATGTACCTTCTGAAATGGAAAACTACATTGTTCTTTCCTATATAAGAAAGGTTGTCTAGACATTTTCCCAGATATACAATAGGAACATGCATGTTGTTTATCATCAAAAGCACTAACTATATTTGATTGCTGCAACATAACAGATAGAACTTCATTACTAGGATGACCTAGTCTTTGATGCCACACTGTCGACTTAACCTTCTGACCAAGCAAAGCAGCT
>JADOBS010300578.1:0-10879 GCA_015708375.1 Cydonia oblonga | reverse complement strand
TATATATATATATATATATATATTAATCAATGAATCACATATGTAATTTGATGCATATGCAAAATAAAATTTTCAATGCATATACATATGTAAGATTCAATTCATTGCAAATATCAAATTCATATAATTTCAACAATTATGGTTATGAGTCATACACAATTTATGTAGAATCTAAAATACGTAAAGCATAAAGTTGGGTCATGCATCATGGTGAATGTTCATGCTATTAGGGCTACAAAATATCGAGTTAAAAGCCGTTGTTTTGAAAGAACCTGATTGCGTGATGATATGGATGAACTGGTTTGATGCAGAAAAATTCTCCAACGTCAGATTCCTAAGCGCAGCGATAGGAGCGTGTTGATAACGTGTTGTGGTCTATTTTATCTGACAAAGGGAATAGGGCCGGCGGCAAGAGATGGAGAGAAAAGAGAGATGTGTGTTTGTAGAATTGTAGGGGAATTGTGTTGTGTATCCCTCCTACATTAAACCTTTAGTTATAATAATAATAGGAGAGCATATTCCTTGGTCACCAAGGAATATGAGTTACAATAGGAAAGATAAACCCTAATCTAATCTAACTTAGGATTTACACAATCATACTTAAACTATGAATGTTTCACAACACTTTTAGAGTTTTTAAACTTACTTCTTTCTTTTCTCTTCCTTCTGCCTTCTCACCCCAAATCTATCTCTCTCTATTTTCTTCTTTCTCCCTCCTCTTTCTTTTTTTTTTGACCTTTTTCAGCTCTCCTCCAATCCACTCTCTTCATTTTCTCGGTTCTTTCTCTCACCCCTCTTCCTCTCTATCTCATCCGATCTCTCTCTTCTTTCTCTTTCTTTCAATCATCTCTTACTTTCTTTCCTCCTCTCTCCTCTTTCTCCCTTTCATGCGACCTCCTCTTTTTAGATCTCTTTGTCTAGTTTAAGTCATAGGATTTAAAATTTTTAAATCGCAAACCAATCAAGTTTTTAAGTCTTAAAGAAAATTGTTTTTAAGAAATGTTCTTAAGAAATGTTTTAAGAAATGATAAAAAATTTCAACTAGGATACCAAACATGCCCTTAGAGTTTGAAGAAAATTATGGAAGTTCAGGTTCATCCCAAAACCAATTCACGAATAAAGAGGCCCAAAATCATTTAAACCAATTCAATTTCAACCTGCATTTTATGAATTGAATCTAGCTTTCCTTCCAAACGAAAAAGAAAAATATACACACATACACATATCAAGAAAATTAACAATTCAGTTAAAAGATGCGGATTCAATTGATTCGATTTTAGTAGAGAGCTCAAATAAGCGCACACTAATACAAAGCAGCTTCAGTAGACGTGCACACAAGCACCACTTCGAATGCATCAATGTTTATAGAAATCACACAAGCATTATTTCCCAAACACCAAAACCAAAAATGTACTGAACAAAGCTCCAAATACAAATCACACAAGTTTCTAGGATAGCTTTTCCATTGAGACCGAAGCTTGCAGGCTTATATCAAACAAGATGAGATCAGCTGCGGAAGCAAAGCTGAACAGACTGTTTAGGGGAAAACAGAGAATAGTCGGAGCAAGTAACAAGAGAAACTAGAAACCAGTACTATTTTTTTTATGGTACTCACTAATATGTACGGAGTATTGCAAATTTTGTGTCGGTAAGTGAACATTAACTAGGAGTAACAGAAATTACGACTTATAGTTTATATTTACTTGATATTTAGCATATATGGAAACTTACCGTTTCATCATCATTGCCATCTTAATCATGCATCGTCATCGTCATCATATTCTTCTTCTTCTTCTTTCCCCAATGTCTCTGCTATTTGTAGTCTTTCTGGTGTTGGATCACTTTGGAGTAAACAATCAGGAGAAATCTTTAACTCTATCAGCTGGCAGTCCTTGACAATCAAAGTTTCTAAGGATGGGAATTTGAAAATGCAATTCCCGTGCAAAAGCGTTGCAGACTTGGTAGATCAGAAAGTTCAAGATGTTGCAAGCAACTAAAAGTGATCTCAGTTTCTCGACAATTTTTTCCGATGTCTGCCACTATTTCTACCATTCTTTGACAGTACTCAACTTCCAACTTCTTGAGTTGCTGCAAATTCTTAGCCACAGAATAAGGTATTAAGTATTGCAGTCTGTGACAACTCCAAATGTCCAAAATGGTTAGATTCCAAAAGGATATCAAAGTTGAAGCTAGATTCTCTAATCTGACACATTTGTGCACGCATAGAATTTCCAAGTTTGGAAAAACAGGGTCCCCTGGTTGGAAGTTTTCCCTTCCTAGATGTATCAGCTCCGGCATATCGATGAGCCACAAAAGCTTTACACGTGGGAGGTCTCAACTTCATGTATTTCCCCTCTACTACTTGGTGGTCGTGGAAAAATAATTCTTTCCAAGGAGCAGAGAGCACTCAGAGGTTTTCAATATTCCGTAAATTCTCAAAGAAAACATCTGACTTGGGATGTGAAGGTGCAAAATAAATTGTTTTTACTTTGCTCAACAACTCCGCCGGGAGTGGACCAGAAGGTTCAAACCAGATCTCCATATTCTTATCCAACTTCAACTATTCCAAGTTGAGGAATGACTTACCCTGAAATATAATCAACGGGTATGACACCCTTTAAGGTATTTTGAAAAACTAGACAGCACATAATAACTTTAATATGAAAAACATAATAAATGTGTTTACTTGATGGTGTATGTTTAACTAGTATGTAAAAATCACATAAAATTTCGAGTATCAAATGAGTTGTGTACAAGTATGGCTACCTTCTCAATTAAAAAGAAACGTTGTTCGGTTGGTCTTTGGCGGCCCAACTCAAACTTGTCTTGATATGTTGAAAATTCAGCAGCAAAAATCTCCACACTACCACATTTCGTGAACTTTAACATGTTGAGTGATGGCCAATTAGAAACATGCAGTCCTCGATATAAACTCCAAAGTTGGAGCAAATTATCAAATTCCATAGATGTTACTTTAGGGAACCCGAACTCCTCGTATGTCGTTTGTGGTCCTTCCTTCACAACAATTTCTTCCATTAAACTACAATTCTAAACCTTCAACTTGCTTAGCTGCTTAAGATCTTTGGCCACTAAGGTGAGCAAGACATTTTTCAAACTATCACACGAGTCTATCTCAACTGAGTTTAGATTTGAGCACTCAAAACCATTCAACTGGGTGGTAGATGATATGTCATATACCACTTGTAGTGACTGGCACTGCTTTATTACTAAGGACTCTAGAGCATTCAATCTTCCCATGATACTTGGCCCAAATTTATTAACTATACTGTGGCATCTACGCACATCCATAATTCTGAGCCTGCCAAAAGAATCTGAATGAAGTTGGTTGTGGAATATTGTCTTCAACTTAGGTAAGTTCCATATGCACAACATCTCCAAGCTAGGAAATCCTACCTGTCACATATTCAGTTTAGAACTTGTGAACAAACCTTTTTTTCACAAGAGTGGGACGCATGCATAAATTGGAAATAAAAGCATAAAAGAAAAGAAGTGAAGGTAGAATTCACCTTTTCGTCAAAGAGCTCAAAATCTCTTTCTTCTTTGTTGGTTGTAATATTTCCACTCTTAGCACCAAAGATGAATGTCTCTAGTTTAGTACAACTGTCTAGACCCAAATACGCCAAAGACGGAAATTTAATGTGACTTCCAAAGCTGAATCTAGCGAGGTTTGGAAGATGTAGTATTTCTAAACAGTTTAGCTTATCAAACATGTCATCTATATTCTCCTCATTTCTCACTATCTCTTCCATGATTTGACAATTGGATATCATGAAATTTTTTAGTTGTCCAAGACATTTAGCCATAGAACTCGAAAACAAGGATCTTAAACTATCACATTGATGCACATTCAAGGTTGTTAAGTTGGGCATCAAAACCTACATAGTACAGAACAATAATCATGTTTATTTTAG
Source organism: Cydonia oblonga (assembly GCA_015708375.1). Classification (NCBI taxonomy): domain Eukaryota; kingdom Viridiplantae; phylum Streptophyta; class Magnoliopsida; order Rosales; family Rosaceae; genus Cydonia; species Cydonia oblonga. Next base: position 6,947 of record JADOBS010300578.1, on the reverse strand, counting down.
GAAATTACAATTTACATTGTTGTTAGCCATATATGTCCCAAATATGTAGATATAAAGTAAAGGTAATATATTAAAACAGTAAGCTACTAGGCGACTAGACAGCTGCTGTCTTTTTACGTTCATTAATTAGCAGAGAACAAATTGGAGTTAAAAACTATCTGAAAAAGAAATATAGGGCCCAAATTTATGTCAATATAATTCCAAATTTAAACTATTTTAATTAAATTGATAACAAAAACACATTATTGTGAAAGATCTCTGGTGCCAAGTGGTGGATTGTACTGTTCAAACCCTTGCTTCTCCTTTTAGTGTAAATTAACTAGTAAAACTTTTATGATCTTTGGTGGAAAACAAATAGTTACTAGCTAGTACAAAATAATCCACTTCGAAATTAGCCATGCGATAATCCTTTTGTACATTCATTATTAATATAAATTAAGGTCGTTTGATAACTTAGCATACCATTTAAATGGTTGTCTTAGGAAAACATATGTATATTTTTTTTATTGAAAAAAAAAAGTACTATATGGTCGAAATTCAAAGAAGAAAACAATAGTGAGAGAATCATGCTACCATTTTGTTAGAAGAATAACAGAGAAGGTACCTTCTCATTACTAAACAGTTTCGGGAGTGCACCAAATTCATTCTCCAAACCCGTTGCGTCAGCTTCTGTATCAATCATTGATTGCTTGCCTTTGGAAGAGAAACCAATAAGCTTTGGTAGATTCCAGTGTCAAAGATTTTAACTTTTCGAAAGGCTTGCCTATAAGTTGCCCGTAACATACACTTTCCAACCTCACAAGGTTTTCAAGAGAGAGAGATTCTAGCTTGGGGAAGGCATTACGAGAATAACTCCAATTGATGGAGTTAATGACATATGTAACTTCATCATTGTTTTGGACATGGAGATTGATACGCCCCGATCCCGATGTCCGAGGGACATTGGAATGATCACGTGCTGGTCGACACCCAAGGAATAAATAAGACTTATGAATTTAATGGTAATTAATATGCATTTAAGGAACGTGTTAAAAACATACAACTTATTTAGAATACTAAAAGGAACAATATAAATTTGAGTGAACAAGGAGTGGGTCCTACACCGAGAGGACTCAAAGACCAATGCGGAAGTGCCTTGATGTCGATATTGTACACCTCGGTCCTAAGTCCTGAAGGCGGCGCAAAACAAACATGAGTGGACCAAGTTGATATATAATAATAATAATAATAATAATAATAAAACAGTTATCAACATACTAATCCCCAGGTTTTATGAAAACACATATAGCATGATAAATAAAATAGGTTTTCCGAAACCTAGCATGCCGTGCAATGTCTCAAAACATAACTCATATATATCGTAAACGCTAGTGAATGTCCAATCTTACTCTAGACCCCATGCGAACTCCCCATCCATATGCCAATTGCTAGAGGAAAATCACCTTCAGGCCTTGTGCCAGCTCCCCGTCCCTGTGCTAATTGCCAAAGGAAAATCATTTCTGGGCCCTATGCCAACACCGTGACCTTGCCCATGACTATAAAGAGGTATTCGAAACATGTTCTAAATATTATATCGTCATCCATCAAATATTCTATAAAGAACACGGGTTATAGGAAAAATAGTAATAGTTCAAAATAGCATTAGTAAGCATGTTATCTCATAAAACGTAATCATCAAATCATGTTTTTCATGTATGCATTTCTTCTATAAAACATGCATTTTATAAGGGGTCCACTCACAATACTTCGCCATCGAAAAGCCACGCAACCTAGCGAATAAGGAATAGCCACATATAATTGCCCCTAAGCACATAAAGGGTACAATTAATAAAGCTCTATCCAAACGATTTAATTTGGAAAAACGGTTAAAAACAGATTCAGGACGTCGAATTACTCTAAGAGGGGTTCCGAGTACATTTCGAAAAAAAAGTCAACATAAGAATATTCCAAAGAATAAGAGTTTGGACCGGCTAGGGTTTAGGATTTTGGACTTGGATTACAAGGATTTGGGTCATGGGGGTAATTGGGCTGGGTCTCAGCCTAAATGGGTTTGGGTTTCAGGGCAAACGGGTCAGGTAGGGGTGGGCATAAAAACGTCAAACCGCAAAACTGCATCGAACCGTATGAAAAAAAACCAAAAAGAACCGTGTTGACCGGAAAAGTCAACTTTGGGTCAAAAATCGAACCGAACCATTCAAACCGATTCCGGTTCCGGTTTCGAATGAACAAGAACCGACTGGAACCGAACCGAACCATTTAATTAATAATAAATTAATTATATATATACACATGTCATGATATAATAGGTTGACAAATTAGTTTCACCAAGTTGCAAAGCATTGGATCCCATCCCAATTAGGTTTTACTCACTCACTGACTCACTCACCTCACCCACCCTCCCTCACCTCACTCACACACACGGCCTCACCCCTCTCACATCCCCTTTCCCCCATTTTGCACATCCGAGATCCAACCCTTACCATAGCTTCTCATCCAAAAATATCAACCATTCATCAGGCAGCCCATAGCGTCAGCTTCTGCGACGCCCATCATCATCCCTCCTCCGCGACCGACTCTTCGTCCTCCGTCCTCCTTCCTTGGTATTTTCTCTATCTTTTCTCATATTTGACAAGAAGCTTGCATAAACGATTTCTAGACTTTAGTATCTTTCTCCGCCATCATTTTCGTTTCTGTTTGTCCATCTGAATGTATTCCTTCTGCGATTGTTCTTTATTTTCTCTCATTTCGAGTTCTTTTCGGTTTAGAAAACACTGTAAAGGTTTTAGATTTGTTCTGCCTGATTTTGTCAAATAATTTGTGAATGTGTTGGGTGTGTCATTTTGTATACTTTCATTTCGAAAACATGTAATTCAGTTAGAACTTGATATATCAATAAAATTCGTTTTCTTTACTATCTGTGATGATGAATTGTTGAATACTGTTCGAGTAGAAGTCATATTGCAGTGAAAAAGCAGTTAACTTTTATTGCGTAACATCTGCAATCTGCAACCTATAGCAATCATCAATGTGGGATCATTTGAGATTAGGATTTAGGAATATGGTTGAGTTCCATTGGTTTTCCATTCTCTCACATAAGTGATGCTTAATATTACATCAGTTGAAGGTGTAAATGTTATTATGTTAGGGTCCAATCTTTTTAAGTTTTGACCGAGTTCGTCTATCCTGGATTTCAGATAGTGGTCTACATATCTTCTAAGTAGATTCAGTGGTATAGACTTATAGTGTAATAATGTAATAATGCAACTGCAACTAAAGAGATAACATCTGCTGACATGATTTCACAAAATGCCAAAATTAAACTCAACATATCTCTCTCTCCTTCTCTCTGCGTTTAGCCTTTGGGAAGTGCTTTCTGTTTCGGTTCAAGGAATATTGTCAGCTTTAGTGGTGGCCAGAGTTTTCCGAAAAATGGCCTGAAAGATGGCCAAACGATCAAGGCCTAGAAATTTCCAAATTTGCACAGTGACTTCCCTTGAGCTTTTCTGAGTTCCTACACGACCAAAATCACCCAAAAACTTACTAACCATGAACCTAGACATGATCTACAATGATAAGGACCAATTTCAAGGCTTACCTTCGTCGGAAATGTGAGAAACTCGACGAGGAAGACGATGAATAGTGTCGGCCGAGGGTGAGGGAAAGGTTTGGGGTGTTTTCTGGGTTCATGGGTTCGCCTGAAGGAGAGAGGATGGTGATGGAAGGTTGTTGTTGTTGCTTGTTTGTTGTGGAAGGCCCTTGGAAGGGCTGTTTTCAGAGAGAGCCGAGAGGAAGAGAGTTGTGAGAGGGAGAGTGAGAGAGCTCATGGAAAGGAGAAGAGAAAGAGAGGAAAGTGGGATGGGGGACAAAAATAAAGGGTGGGCCCCACCTTGGGCATACCATTTAAGGCATAAAGCAAAGTTTAAAACAAATAAAACCCAATCAAAGTGAAAATACGAAAATAGATACGAAATAATATTCACACTCTCCATCCCATCCAAGTACAACCGCTCACATACAACTGCTCACATCTCTTTACCAGCAACTTTATACCACGATCGAATTGATTTCTAATGGTGAGTTTGAGTTTTAGCACGTTAGAGGAGGTTCCATAGATGTTAGGATATTCCCAGCAATCACCGATAAGTATGGTGTATCTTTCTAACTAATCAGAGAACAAGTTAGTTGGAAGAAGGTTGGCATCTGGAACATGTATGTCTAATGCGGACAGATGAGACAAGTGCTTCAGCTCTGAAACGCTAGCATTACTTCTTCTGCCATTGACCAAACCTTCACCCTCCCACTGCTTGAAGCTTTTTATTCCCATCCTCAAGTCTTCTAGTCCTGTCAAACTTGATATAACACTAGGTGAGATCATAGCAAGTTCAGAGCAATGGGTCAAATCCAATAATTGTAGGCTAGTCAATTGTCCTATTTCTTTGGGCAGCTCTTTAATCTTAGAACGTAGGAGGCTAAGGATCTTCAAGTTTTTTAGCTGCTTTTGAAAAGGCCTTTTGTTCATCGGATGCAATCCAGATAGCAGCATCGCGAACAAGCTCGTGCATTCTAACAATCCTATCGTCATAACTGTCCAGCAACAGGCAAAAATGTTTTAGTTTTTTAACCATTGTATTCAATGAAACCCGTGCCTCTTCCACTGTCTCAACATTTTTTATCAAACCCAAACCCATACTATACTTGAACAAGTCACTGAGAAAAAATTCACATCTCAAATTCCGGGCAACAATTCCGCAAAGCAAGAACAATTGCTTAAGCTCTTGATCTTCTAAGTGTTTGTAAATCCACTATAGAGCCAATAATGCTTTTTCATTTAATTTTTTCTTGTCAAATCTTTTGAAATTTCTCAATGCATCTTTCCACTCCTCCAGAGTACTATCCCTCAAAGCACTTGCAACTGCAACAACCAAAACCGGCCAACCACCACATTTATTTGCTAGTTTGGTTGCTTCTTTCAGTATACGGTAGTCTTTAACGACATTACCTGCCATCTTCTCAAACAAACTCCTTTTTCTGTTAAAAATCCAAGTGGAAATTCTTTTTGCGTATGCATATCAAAGAATAAAACTTTTCTTTCTCTAGATGTCAACAATAACTTACAGTTTGGCACACCGACGAGTCCCACATCCTCAAAGTCAATTCTTTCCAAAACATCATCTAAATGACAAAAGTCTTCCCTTCTTTTATCCTGGCTCGTATGAGACTCACCCTTGTTCCCATGTCCTGAGATTCATCAACGTCCATGCTCAACTTTTTGGTAATTCCCTTTTGAATATTTTCGTTGTCTTTTTTTTTTCCTTTGATATTTAGTATTATAACCAGATCATCAAATAACTTCTCTTTCACAGCTGCTCTGTAAACCTCTTTGGCAAGTGTTGTCTTCCCAACGCTCCCTAATCCGTACAACCCAATCCTGTTGATATCAAGTATTTTCAGTTCCATAATGATATCCTTCACCATTGAAATCCTTGATTCAAAGGCCATGTACTCGTCTAAGGCTATGGCAGACACGTCTTCTACGGGAACTTAGTAAGAAACACTGGAAAACTCTTTTTTTTTTATTTTCATGTTCTTCAATCTTTTTCATCATTTTTGTTGCCTTCCTGCTACACTGATGATTTGGAATTTCGATTGAATTTAGATTGTTATTAGTTATCTTGCGGCCCAAGGATTAGTTACTTGCCCATTAAGTATTTGAGTTTGTCTAGGATTTGTTTTAGGGTTTTAATCTAGGGTTTGCTTTGGTCTTTCTCTATAAAAAGACCTCTTTGTATTTGGTTTTATTATCAATCAATAAACATGGTTTTCTGGTATAATATTCAACTTGGTATCAAGAGCAAGGTTGCTATCTCAGGAACCAACGTGCCGTCCGCCTGATTAGCCCACCATCGTACCCGATCACTCCGCACCGCTGCACCTATATGGACCCCTCTGACTGCAAACTACCTGCACCGGTTTGAGCTTGTACCTGCTAGGATCGCTGCAATCATCGCAGCCACTTTAATTTTGCATCAGTCTGCATCTGCATCAGTTGCACTTTGATTTTGCATCTGCACCATCACACCGTCGTCTGCTTGCTGCATCTGCACCGTCGCACCGTCGCTTGCTTGCTATTAGGTATCTTGTTCCTTAGTGTTTTCATGGCATCTGCAAAGGATGATTCCTTACAAGCTATTGGTGTGAAATTGAATGGAAATAATTATGTGTATTGGGCGTATGTGATGAAGAATTTTTTAATTGGAAAAGGTTTGTGGGGCTATGTTTCTGGAATGATTTCTATTCCAAATAACCCCAAAGATGAGAAACATGTTGAATTGTTTGCTGCATGGGAGATTAATAATTCAAAGATTATTACTTGGATTAATAATTCTGTTGATTTGACTATTGGAATGCAACTTGCTAAGTTCTCAACGTCTAAGGAAGTTTGGGATCACTTGGCAAAGTTGTATACCAAGTCCAATTTTGTTAAGAGGTATCAATTAGAAATGGAGATTCATGCAATCCAGCAGGGTGATAAGAGTATTCAAGTTTTTTACAATGAACTGACCAATCTTTGGGATCAACGTGCATTGACTGAGCCTGAAGAACTTGGCATTGTTGAGCTCTATTGTCAATATAGAGAAGAACAACGCCTTGTTCAGTTTCTAATGCCTCTTCGGGATGAGTTCGAGACACTCCATAGCTCCATCCTTCATCGAACTCCTCTTCCATCTGTTGATTCTGTTCTTAATGAGTTACAAGCCGAAGAAGTCCGTGTGTCGTCGCATAGGCTCTCTTCATCTTTGTCAAACACTTCAGCATTGGTTGCGGCAAGATCTCGTAGGGTTGCTATGGATGAGTGTTCTTATTGTAAAGGGAAAGGGCATTGGAAATCCCAATGTCCTAAGTTATCTCAGCAACATGAATTTCCACAGAAAGGAGGAGCAGCTTCT
>JADOBS010300577.1:0-10878 GCA_015708375.1 Cydonia oblonga | reverse complement strand
CCCCCCCCCCCCCCCCCAAAAAAAAAAAAAAAAAAAATCTCGACAACCATATCCCTCATCGAATATCGTCTTTCTTGAGTGCTCGTGCTCATAGATCATTCTAGCTTCACAATCACTTAAAAAAAATTTGGTCAGGTACTTGATAAATTTGCTTTTCTTGTCAAATAATTCAAAAGATTTTGCATGAGCCCACAGAAGCTATCTAATACCCAAATCTTGAACAACAAGAGATCTCAACAAATATTTGATTGTACAGCTGATTGTGATGAAAACATAATACGTAGTTTTTGTTGTAAAAAATGCACAATAATCTCAAATTAGCCCTTGGTATGTGAGGTGCATGCTTGTGACTTTTTTACCATTCCAAAAATTCAAATCTACTATCAAACTTGTTAGTATGGCTACAATAAATGGATTATTTAATAAAATATGAAAATATGTTCGCACTTTGTCAACGATGGGCACTTCTGCATGGTACGTTATGCATTGCTAGGACAAAGTTCAAACATGGCAAGATACTAATCAGCGCATGTACATAAACTCTTTTAAAATCATGATTGAATACATACATCATGATATTTATGATCAATTAGTATAAACTCAATTCTCTTAAATTATGATAGAATGCCCGTGTGCTTTCATAAATTTTATAAAATCATGGTTAAACACTCCTGAATTTATAACTCTTTTAAAATCCTTCAAAAATCTCAATTTAACTCATCCCATTAAACTGTCAGGAATGGCGTCATCCTAATAACTATCTTGTAATCTAGGGTTTGTGAAGAAGCAACAATGAAACAATATTGACAAATGCAGAGGAAGCAGAAGTCGAAAAGAAGAAGAGAAAAGATCTGACTTCATTAACCGCCTAAAGTGAATACAAAAGAACCTAAAGTGAATACAAAAGATACTATATATTGTTGGGTATATGTCAACAATCTGTGATAAACTTATATATGCTAATAAATAATAAATACGAATAAATATATTAACAGAGTATGAACAATGCGAAATAATATTGAACAGACAAATTAAATATCGAGACTTACGTACCGCAATGTCCTTGAAAAAGATATTTCGTCCCTACTCAGTGCTTGTAGTTCTACGGATGTCTGCCTCACCAGGATTCAACGATCTAAGTTAGAATTCTAGCACCGGAAAATTGATTTCTGGCGAATTTATGTGTGGTTCTATCAGTAAGAAGGTTTAGGAATGTAGAAGAAGAATTTGATATTTTCTGTGTTCTAAATATCATGCAGATGAATATATATATAGTGGGATTATACCTGTTCACAACATGTATGAGAATGGAATGTGACTGTTGGGAGACGTCTCTTCCAAGGGGTGTTGTGCTCTCTGCGTTTTTTCATTGACTTTAGACTTCATCTGAAAAAATAAGTTTGTTCATATAAAACATAATTTAATTTAATTCGAAATTAATTAAAGCCCAACTCCAAGGTTGACTCATCTTTTGATAATTAATTATTAATTATATATATCCAAAGCCTAACCTCAAGGTTGAGCCCAATTTCATTCTTCATGGTCCATCACTCCAATCACCATCTATAAAGGACAAAGCTTTATAAAGTGAGGAAACCTTTTGGGAATGGCCAATATGGGACAATGAAATTTCTACTTAAAATTTCCAACATATATAGCTTTCAATTTTACTTTTTTTTAAATTTTTTTAATTTATTTATTTTGTCAAATGATAGATTTTGTTAGATTAGCTACCGACGGAGTTTGGATCCACGTCGTCATACAAGGACTCAACACCTTTCCATTACTATGGTAAAGGGCCACATGCTAGCTTTCAATTTTACTTAGCTACTAAGCTATTACACTGCCTAATCTTTAAGCAACTAACATACAATTGACAAGTGGATCAAGCACACCTGTTATGTTTGTTATTACATCCATGAACTCAAGACCTTGTGAAACCTAATTAAGCAGAGTCTGTTTTGTTGGCTCGATTGTAGCCGGCAGCGCAAAACACCATGACATTGCATGCAAATCGATCATCAGATATGTCCAGCACTTGAATGGTGTATATGTCATTTCTAGGTTTTGGTTACAAGAATATTCATATTTTCACTGAAATTGCAAAGTTTAACATTCTGTTTTGTAATTAATTAGGTTTTATTCCATAGCAGAAACTAGTGGCGATAAGAATATCATAATGATCATGTATCTTGTGTTTATATAAATGAGTCACTTGTAAAAGGATGTGCTAACTAGTTTGTGGATTTACAACTTTATGTTGATGTTTTCCAACATAATTTATGAAGGACTGCTTGTTAGTTTAATTAACAAAGTCAACCATTGTTCTAAACTTCTAACTGAAGCACAAATTAAAGCAGCCTTTCTGTGATTAATATATAGTTTTTCATTGACAAATCAGTAGACTAATATATATACACATATTTATATACAGTTTTTCGTTGTGAAATCTACTATTTACATGAAGAAATTAAAAAATAACGTCTTTTAATCTGGTCATCTAGCTAGGTTAGTCAGTAGTCATTGAAAAGCAGATTAATTAGATAGGTTAGGAGAAAATTGGGCTAAGAGCGAAGCCGTATCCGACCTTTTTCACCACTTATTGGCCTTGTTTGGTATATATAATTAGATTGGGATCGATAAGATACTATTTAAGGTATGTTTAAAGAACAAATGAATTGTGACCAACTTGGAGGTACGAGATTGCTTACTCAAGAAAAAAACGTATGCATTCAAATCCTCTGGGAGGATTAAAAATGAGAAATTTCTTTATGTCTCCTCTCAAAATGAAAAATCATTCTTATCTACCTTCAATATGCCTTGAACTTAAAAGATTACCCATTCCAATTCGATCCTTTATACCAAACGACATGATAGTTTGTCATCCGTGTGTATGCAAAACTAAAGAATAAGAGCAATATGTCATATATATGTTATCAGGCGTCTTTTGGGTGGTTTAATTAATTTGGGAATTGCATGTGGTTCGTGACGCATATCAATGTATCATATGCTTTCAGGATGACAAGGTTTATTATAACCTAAAAGAAAGAAGAGGGGAAAAAAAAAAGCAATCACAAACCCTTTTACTCAAAAGCTATAAAGATTGCCCTACCTCATGCATTATTTGTTATTTTTCCTCCTAAACTTGCCAACCTTTTCAATTTCATACGACTACAATTAGCAAGTAATTTGGAACCTCCTTGATTATAAGGGAGAAGCAATCCAGTATGGATTCCTTCCTACACCATGAATATAGAGCCACTGTAATGATAAAAAATAACTTTTAATATTTATACCTGCAATATCGCCTCTATCTTTTTCAAGTACTAAGGATATATTCCAGAGCTAGTGCCTTTGAGAAGTATATATCTTTTCCTGTATATATTAATGTGTGAATGTCTTTTTAGCATAAAAGATTAAAAAAATTAGGCATGGGGTTTGTTTAACTAATTAGTGCTTTCTTATTAAAGTCCCAGTTCATAATAAGATGCTCCAACTATATGAGTCTTTTTTATGTACTTTTAATAATAAAATATCTCCCTTATGGGGTTAGCTTTATGCATGGTTCTAGGTCTATATGTATAGGGTTATGATTCTCCTCAAAGGATCAACAATCCCTTAATTAACTGTGGAAAAAATTAGTACATAATTATACAATACCCACTTTGAATAATCATTAAGTATGCATGTTAGTGCTGCACTTTATAGAGATTGAAACTTGTAGAGATATGTTTTTTCAAGAAAAAATAAGAAACAATATGTGCATTTTGTATAGTATCGATCCGAATTATTAAAATAAACAAAACCAGCTTTTGAGCAGCAATACGTTAATTCTATTATTCTATATGGGCCATGCTACAGGCCTCCGAGATCGTGTCTCTGTATGTGTACATTTTCTTGGATATTTTGTTTTGTATAATTTATATGTAGTTTCATGCACATGCAAAGTACTTGAGATATTTATAAAGCAAAGACAAGCTTCAAATCTTTGTAAATTTGTCCAGACATTGCTTCAAACCGGCAAAGAAACGGAAATGCTGGACAAAAGTGGCTTCGAAGTTCATAAACAATAACAGTTCACAAGTATAATTAACCTTGAAGATGAGAATTAGCCATAAACAAATAACAAGAAGACAAATTCCACAATGTTCCTGTATGCAGTTGCAGATTGCGGACATACACAACATTTCAAGAGAATATTATCACATAATGTAAACATTGAATTTTGAAACAAAAATAAGTATATATAATTAATTAACTAAAGCTGAGCTAGCTTCTTCTTTATTTAATTTATGTCTTTCTTACTTCTTTTTTTTTTTTTGGGTTAACATGTCTTTCTTACTTTGGTATATATAAATGTGCTATATATAAATTGACAATGACACATACCATGTATCTTGCTATTATATAGCCTATTAATCAAGGGAGGCATTTTTTCTTTACTCACTTTCATTATTTTCACTCCAATATTTGGTTGAACATTTATGTAGTAGAACCTTTCTATAGTAATACTCTTTATATGAATAATCTCTTTATAGTCATAAAATTTTTCATCCCAATTTGGGTCAGTTATGTTTAGGAATAAACTCCACATAGAAATAAGTTATAATATTTTTAGGTCTCGTATTAGGAAGCTCGCCTCCGTATATAGTAATAATTATCAATGGGTACAAAAATATGTCATGTCACAAATAAAAGTTTAAAATGCACTAAGAAAAATTCTATAATTGCTTGAGACAATGTTTTATTTTTTAGAGTTAATGTCTCATCTTTGAGCTTGCGGGTACCTAATGCCTCGTCAACATGGACAAGTTCTTGGTGAAATTATAATGTTTCTAGCTTGTCTACATAGAAGCATTAAAGAGAGCACTACGTAGATACATGCACCAGATTAAAGATTGAGTATCTTTCTTTATCCAATGTTACATCTCAGAAATTGACATACTCGACTAGTAGTTCTTGTATCTGTACAATCTTCATTAACGATAACTAAGTAAAAAAATAATACCATTTGGGTACACCTTTATTAAGTAATAATCTCCCAAAATTTATACAATTGGTTTTGATTCAAACACTATGACTATATAAATATTTTATTGTATAATTAAAAATGGTTAAAATCATCGTATGAAAACCATATTATACCAGAATTATTACATAATTAATATGTATCCTTATTTTTTAATTACAAGAACCAAGTACATAGAACCTAGTTAAGGCTCATTATTTTGGGTTAAGGAAAAATTGCGTACCAGGCATGAAAGCATTAAAGGGAATCAATGGATATGAAGAAGGAAGTTGATGATGATGTGGCACTTGATGATCTGCAGCAGCTGATGAAGTAGAAGCAGTAATATTCGAAGCAGAAGCAGGAGCACTAATAAAATTGCTGGTTTGCTTATTCATTACATGCTGGGAGCTGGAGCTTTGGCCAGATGCAGTAGTGTAATTAGGGCCTTGATCATAGAGTATACCTTTGAATACATGCCCTCCGATTACCACACTTGTCTGATAAGCGTGCTGATTGACCGTATCCTCCACGGAGCTCACTCGAACACACCGAAAAGTGGCCATGGAATTCACTTCTGCTGGAAAATTGTTAACCTGTTGATCTTGCCCTAAAATACACAACCCTTGTTATCAAAATGAAACATATATATTTATATTAAAATTGATGTTCATTTATTAAAAAGAATCAAGGAAAATTTATATCGATGTATTTTTCAGAAGAAAGTACAATATTCCTAAACAGTGGTATAGTGCTAGTAAGAGTAAAGGGAAAGAACACTGTTAGGGTTAGTACATAGAGATCACATTCCTCAACCTCCTCAAGAAAAATCGTGATCTATATACATAATTAAATAGTAAGTACCAGATGAAGAGGGATTGGTGATGACGTGTCCGGCTGCTGGCCTCCTAGGGTTGTAGTTGTGCCCTTGTTGAAGGTGAGCTGGGTGCTGTGGATCAATAGAAGGAAGCTGTTGGTGATCAGTATGGTGCCTTCTGTAGACAGGAACCCAAGTACTCTTGACGTGAGTTTGGCAGTGAAACCCTTTGCTCTTACAGCAAGTCCTGCATCTCAAGTACGCACACTCCTTCTTTGCTTGATTCCCACAGTCTTGGCATCTGGAACCCATTATTTCTTCTTCTCTTCCTCCTCTTCCTTGCCTCACCATCTTAATTTCTTCATCTCTATCTTATAATTAAGAGTTGTAACCCTTAATTATATATTAAAATCATTCCATGTGTAATTATGAAGATTTTCAATCTGAGTGTTTGGGGGTTCTGGGTTTAATTTGTGTTTATGGATTGGTCGTGTGAGGCCAGAAGCTTTTTTGCTTGTTAAGTGGTAGACAATTAGTAGGAATTGTTGTGGTTCATAAGGAGTTCAATGGTTGGAATAAAGGGTAGAATTGCACCATTAAAAGTAATGCAAGTTGACGCCGCCATCAATTCTAGCTTTGAAGGAAATTCTAGTTCTCACTTCCTCTTCACTGTCTTTCAGCGGAGTCTTACCTGTCAGGTACAAGAATAAAATGAGTAGGATTCTCTCATCTCCTATTATCATCACCTTCCATTCTCTCCTCTCATACTCATTTTTTTGGTCTTATTTTCTATATAAAAAAATTCAAAACAAGATATAAACGTGGCGTAATCGCAACCGTTTAAATAAGAGATGATGGAAGGAGAGAGAGATAGGGAGAGAGAGAGAAAGAGAGAGAGATCGAGGAACTGTGGAAAAGGTGGGTGTTTTCTTTAAACTTTAAAGATAACGTTGATGATAATGCCAAAGCATGGTTGTGTTTGGAAGTGTGTCTTTGTCATGTTGTGAAATTAACAAAGGAGAACAAATTTGTGCTCACCTTTCTTCACATTCTCACATCTCACATCGTTTATTATTTTTGTTTCTTGACTTTCATTTGTGATATTCAATTCAAATGTTAGAAATAACAAAAATGTGCATCGGGAGTAAAATACTGTAGGGGAACCATTTTTCCTAAAAAATTTAGCTTCATCTACCTTTGGTTCACTACCAATATTATATAATTTTTAACTAATATATGCTTAAGGAAATGTTCTTTTATCCGACAACATGAGTTCTTATGTTTTTATATTGTGGATCCAAACAATTGATCATGTTAATCCTGACCTAAATGTGTGATGTTTATTTTATTTATTTAGTTTTTGGGTAAACAAATTTGTGATGTTTAGATTCGTCGTAAACGATAGTATTTCTCTAGCGATGTAAGTCCAAGAAAAATATATTATTCTCGCTTTAGATACAATGTTTCTATCGAAGTTAGAGGTTTATGACGACAATGAACTTGAAGACTATGCTAGAGTTGCTCTAATGAGGGCTAATATTTTTATTTTTTTTTTAGAAAGAAACGATATTTGATTAGAAAAACTTTGACCATATAAGACTTCTACAAAGATCAAAGAAAACCCACGTCACAACATACAATCAAGACAAAGCCAATCTCATACAAACCAAAATAACCGAAACTCTAATGTAACCTATAACCCTAAATTTTGACTACCACCACGAATCAAAACCACATCAATTACTTCTTAGAACATTTGTCTATATCTAACTAATTATATGAAATTTACATTTGTATATCGAGTTAATCTTCCATTTAGATCCATACGTTTTAGAACTCTAGAACTTTATCATATTTGAAGTTGAAAAGCGACTTGACAATGTGAGGTTGTCAATTGTAGATATGAATCGTTGATTGTATTAGCTCTTGCAATGTAATACAAGAAGGCTATACAGAATAGAAACCCAACACATTTTTTTCCTTCTAATTGTAATTCATATGTAACTTTAACTCACAACCCGTAAGCCAATCAAGTTCCACACTGACAGTAAACATAGGATGCTTACGTCGCTAGGTTGTATGATAAGGAGACATTCCTTGCACCGCCTGTATAACACACGCACATATTTCTTTCCTTTTCACCTTTTGCTTTTAGCCAAAGCATCAAGGAATGCAGTTTCTGATGTCAATCAATTTAATATAAACAGTACTAAAAAGTAAATACTGCTACAGCTAATTTGCCTAGAGCCACAAAATTTCTCATTCATCGAAGGTACTATATATATACAACCATACACAGCGTCCAAGTCTTTCAGCTTTTAAATATATTCGTCCTTACGCCCGGAAACTCGCATTGATTTGTGGCCCTTCTTCCTCTTCAACTTCATTAGGAAAAAAAGAAACTGCAGTAATATTTTTAACTCTTTGCATTTCTGTTTTGTCTTGATTTATCATGCATCTTCGTCTAAAAGTATGCAATGATTCATTGTTTTACGTACATGTCTTCCTCTCGTGGTCTTATGGCCAATTTGTTGTAGGGGCCGGGTAGATGATCATGGGGTGTCAGGTGTTTCTGGACTTTGCTCAGTGTATATGAACAGTAAGTACTGGCAGAAAGAGCTTCCACCGTGTCGTAGCTTACTCTTAATGACCTACCAAGTACTGTTAACACATCACTCGGTCCAAAACATAATCCTTTCTTATTTGGGTAATACTAGGGAGACCAAGTTTACAAACCAAATGACGTGGTTGTAAATGCTTGAATGATTAACAAAGTGTCGAGTAACGTGTTGTTTTTTGTTGGTGATACATCATTTGGTTTAAAAATTTGGTCTCACCAGCATTACCTTTGTATTTTATTCTCGCTTAATATTTTACCTATTGCAATGAGATACTTAAGTTGTCACATTGTGATTTTTTTTTCATTAATTCACTTAATTTTTTTACATAATGCGTAATTCAAATTCACATAATAATTTGACAATATAATCTCACAAAAAAAAAAAATAATTGTAATGCATATATTTAAGTAAAAGATCTCTTCCAATTAGGGATGAAAACGAGGTCCAATAAGAGTGCAGGTAAGCACAAGCTGCTCAACCCAATGGTACAGCTTAAAGCATATAACGGCATTAATTCCTTCTTTTCACAAGCATTATGCAATCAAATAAGTCAATCTATAACTCTCCAAATTAATTCATTATAAAATACTCTAAGGGCACGTTTAATACATAAGATAGATTTGGCGTAGACTAATTACACGGAATGAGAAGGTGTAATCCCAACTTATCCAATTGTTAACTAACCCCATATTTGATTCAAGTTAGAATTGGGGTTAAATAGCCTAATCAAGGACATGGAATTGATGTGGGTTTGGCTGCCGCTACTTAAACTCTCCTGGCAACCCGATTTTATTTGGTTTATTGTTGTCACCCCATATGTCCTAAGTCGGAAAACTTGAGTGAGGCAATCTGATTCCACTTACTCGATAATCTCAACTTACTCTCACACACCAACATCTTTGTATTTTGGTTCGTCCAACTTCACATTATTCTCATTTGTAGCAACGTGATTGTGGAAACATAAAATATCTTGACCAATAGGAATATGCACACCATTAGTCAAACTCTAATGGGCTAACGGGTTACATTCTCTACGAAGGTCCTAGAAGCCCATAATCAACAGGCCCTATGGCCCAATTCGTCGCCAGTGGTCCAAGTTGATCATCACGCGACCTATATGTAATGAGTTTGCCTATTAGTCTCTTAGCATGACAAGACTCTCCTAACCATATTCAAAGAATCTCAAAGAAATAATCCTCAGTTCTTTATAAATAACCAAGATCAACTACTTTATTCCGGCAATCAAGAACTCTCCCAACACTCTTATTATTTCTTACATTCTTTATAACTTAGACATTAAGGATCCTTTAGCTGATATCATACCGGTATTAATCTAACTCCGTTTGGCTATTCTTTTTGTGTGTAGGTTTTCATTCTGAGGTGGAAATTTGCTCCCATGGTGACAGCTTGTTATTGGGTGGTCATACAAATCTAGACCCCTGTACTCAAAACAAATTGGGATTGTTGATTTACTGCTCTAAAGAACGCTTTGCCGTTGAAAACAAATTGGTGGCTGATGGCACTGCTTCTAGTAAGTGACAAAAATGAATTAATTTTAGTGGCAGTAGGACATAATTATGTGATGATAGAATTGGCCAACTTTTAGCGCCGAATGGTGTCATTTCATGCAATTTGAGTAGGCTCGACCTTCAAAAGGGATACAAAGCAAAAGCAGAAAATATGCGAAACAGATAAAAGTAAATACAGTAAAGTGGGAGCAGAAGATGGGTTAGGCAGACATGAGCATAAATTTATGGCTCATTTAGCACATGCCACAACTGAATACAACTAGTCAGATTACTTAGCAAGCTAAGAATACACAAAGAGGAGGGAGAACATTTGTTTAAGCCGGTTAAATATTAGAGAAACTGTCAGTGTCTAACATTTATATGATCATTCTCAACTTAATCACTTGCTAGTCTAGCAACTGTAGGATTTTATTTCAAAATGTCTCTAGGTAATTAACGATAAAACATTTATAATGTGTTTTATCGATTTGAGACTTCAAGCAAATTAAGATGACCTTTTATTTCAATAAAAGAAATGCATCGGTTGGTGAGGGGGGTAATATTGTCTATCGACTATCGTTGGCCTCTATAGTAGAGTCAATCGGAGGCCTCAGTAGTGGTAATTTACTTTATAACGGATGTCAACTGTTCGAATCTACTTATGTCCAATTGCATTATCATGAATTCAAGCACAAAAGCCCATCCTCTGAAAACTAGATGTAATGTAAGGGCATGGTTGGGTAGCGAATGAGCAACAGTACAGCCTCCGGGATTGATCATAAATAAGCATCCTTCAATAGCCCAACAAGCTCCACGGGTCTTGAAGAAGTATTAGTATTGGATTTCATGAAAAAAAAAAAAAAATTGCCAGCAAAATTTTCCAAAAGGATAAACCCAAAAAAAAAAAAAAAAAAAAAATGGTGG
>JADOBS010300576.1:0-10877 GCA_015708375.1 Cydonia oblonga | reverse complement strand
CGGCCACCCTCTTATAAATACCCCACGTATCCCACTAAAATGTAAATCATTTGTTACCCACAAACTTCTCAAAATACTAACTTTGGAATCGAAGATTCTTCGGCCAAACCCCCCACCCCCCAATTCATTATGTGCAAGCGTGATGCTTTTAGCCTTAATCGAAACTGTTATTATTTTACAGGTATATTTTAGTCAAAATAAAAGACGACAAAATTTTACATACACAGTGGCTTAAACAAACCTAAATTTTATCATTTTTGGCAACATTTCACGCATGGTTACATGTCCTTTTATGTTACTACTTTCTACAGTTTGCCCTCTTGGCTTTATAGCCAAAGCCTTCTGGATTTAATCCACGCAATTGATACTGATCTTATCAATAATATCGAAAGATCTCAAAATTTAAATAGCATTAAAGGGAGGGGTCCAATTCTTTACTACCCTACCAAAATCCATGAAGATGGATAGATTCAGAAACTTCTTTTGTCATAAGATTACTGAGCCTGTCATAATATTATTCCCCCATATATTAAGTGGGTTGTTTGCCACATGGATTGCAGGTAGCTGAAGTAATTGTTACCTGTGAAGCGTTTAAGGGCATCTTTAAATAAGATGTTAAATTTTAAACATAAATTTATAGCAGTTTGATATCATTTAAGTTTTGCTTGCAATTCGATATGTCAAATTAAACTATTATTTTATTACATTAAATTATTATACTAAATGTTTTAAAACAATAATAAATTAATAAAAAAATTTAATAATCGATCTTTTTTTTCGTTTGAAGCTGTATTTTGGTATTAAGGGTGAGGACATTTGGCTTGGTTTTTTGGTTGAAAAATGTTGTTGCTGCTTTTTTTTTAACTGTTATTACTGATTTAGTCATTTTGACATCTCGTTTGGAGATATTTTAATGTTGAAGTAAAATGAAAGATCACTTTTTTACTATACTTTATGTTGTGATAAGTAATCAAACATTTTGACGTCTCGTTTGGAGATACTCTAATATTAAATTAAAATTAAAAAAAATCACCTTTTTACTATACTTTATGTGATAAGTAATGTATACAATAAATTCAACATTCGATAAAATAAATTCATTAAATTTACGATATTAATAATGTGGTTCAAATTCACCTTTAACAAGAATCAAACCTAAGACCTCTCACTTACTAGTGAAGAGGAATAACATTAGACCGTAGTACTAAGTGGTTGATCTAACTGAATTATATAACTTATCAATTGTAGAGAATGAGAGATTCTTAAGTGTCATCAATTGTATACTTATATGTGCTTATTTTTCTCATCAAGCAAATTATATGATAACATAATACACATAATTATATACAATCTGTTATATGATCAGATTTTTATTGAAGAAGGGAGTACAAGGTACCACCACGTATGATTTTCTGAGAAGAAGTATGGTTTTTTCCTTCCTTCTCTTTCTTTAATTAAATCAAATCCAAACAAAAAGGTTTGTCTTTTGCTCTTTTTCTCTACTTTGATTAATAAAAGATCGAGTGGCTAGGCAGGGATTTATTTATAGTTTTCCCGTCTTTCAAGTGTAAAAGGAAGATCAGAAAGAAAGGGACAGAGTGCTCTGCTTTATCAACTTATTTATTGCAAAAGCTAGAGAAAAGGAATAGTGTTACCGTGTTGGCGATTCACTTAATAAAAACCCCATAAATCACACATATTCCTTTTTTTGCATCCAACAATTTTGAAGAGGAATTTTCAAGTTATAGATGCACCGTTATGACGATAAGAGCAAGTTTTGGCGTAATAGAAAAATTATTTTTTTTGTGATCGAAAGGTCAAGAATTTGAATTTTGAAAGCAACATTTTTGCAAAGTAAAAGTATAACTGCGTACGATAGACGTTCCTCTAAATCCCTACCCAACCCTCACAAAGCAAAGAACTTTATTGACTTGGGGCTGCTCACAGGTATACATTTATGATGATGTTCTATATTGTTAATATATGTAGGGCAAAACTAATATATGTTCGTCTATTATTAATACGAAATATCACTGTATTAATATATCCGTAATATATAAGTTATTCTCAAACTTAATTGGCCATTAAGGCACTGCAACTCTGCCTTCTGGCAGTTTCTTAACACCAATACACGTCGTAAGGGATGACTGGATCCAAGTAGAGACCATAAAAAGAGGGCACCAACGACAATACCGATGATACAAAAAGGTACCCAACTCTTTGTTTTGCAGCCTTGGAATTTCACATGTTTCCTGATATTTAGTTAAAGGTTTTTGTATCAAAAAGAAGGTAAGGTGTCGAACCCTCTCTTGTGGAAAGAGATTCTTAGTTATCTTCGGTTTCATATCCCCTTTAATTCTTTCGTCATGGGATCATCAAGTTACATGATAAGAAAGATAGATACGAAGAGACATTCAACAAATTATAAGATCGAAAAGATAAAAAAGGAGCATCACTAAATCACTCACTTTGTTATCAACCAAACTAAGGCACAGAGGTACAGGAGTACATTTCCTTTCCTTTACCCTTTACAGATCTTTATCCATTTACAAATATTCTTCCCTTACAAATCTTCGCTATGCAGGCAAACTCAAATTCACAAAACCAGAAATAGATGGTATTATGTAACTATTTATAATGTCTTTTTCGAGAACTGAAGAACTTGTAATCTGGCTGCCTGTTGGAAACCATGACATGATCCTTGTAAACGCAGCCTCTACCAAAACGTAATGCATTATCCTCCAACGTTCTGAGCCTTTCTTTGAGAATTTCTACACTGTTAGAAGTAGATTCGTTTGAAGAATGTACGGAAGGTGTTTTGGGTTCAAACCAGCATTCACCCTACAAGAAGAATATCCACAATAAGTTTCTAAGCGAGCCTATATCAACAAGTAACCATTCTTCAAAGCATTATAGCAGTATGCAGAATAAAACTGACTCTATCCAAAACAAGAGTGAGTAGAGAGCCTCATACTAGGACTTGCTCAAAACTCGTGATATCATTGTCACGGTATAATTGCTTCCAAACTTCCAAACTGTCACGGAGCGTGGTTTTATGCTCCGGTCAGTTTCAATTGTTGATGTCTTATAATTGCTTCCAACCCTTTCAGTGATTAAGTGTTGCACAGAAAGAGTGATCTTGACTGAAATCAAGGAGCATGAAAGACAAGGAGTATTGATTTCTTACATGTGCGTTGTAGCTTTGCAATCCCAACACAGGGCAGAAGATGCGACTTGTGTACTTATTGGCAGGATCAACTGAAATAGGCCTCCGTACAAAATGTCCAAGTGAATGGTAAGTCAAGAATGTAGCACGTAAGTTCCCTTCTGGAATTCGATATATAGGATACCAGGCCACCGAAAACCTGAAAGCAACATTAACCCAACATTCTTAAACATGCTAAGAATCAGTAGCAAACCACATAAATTGAATAGCAAAATTGATTCTCACCAAGATGCAGGATGTAAATCGTGCAAATTCAGACAATCTAGCTTTGATGGGTCACCAAATATGGGATGATTAGAAGTTCCAACGTCAGTTAGCTCCAAAATTCTGCAATCAATTAGAAATCAGGTACATCAAAACTAGCAACCAGTGACATGTATCTCAAAATCAAAATTACTAACATGCAAATACGAGAAGTGAGGAATACTCAGAAGTCCAAAACAAGACATTAAATTAGGAACCAATGTAGTTGAAATAATCATTTGGAGTTCTTTTTGCACTTTCATCATTGTTTCACACATGGATCAACCATATTGCATCATTGTTCAATTTTTTTCATGGTCCATTTCAATATCTATTTGGAAGTTTCTATCCCTCATTCTCAAGTAAAAAACTAGGTTCCACAGCAATTTAATAATGTGTAAAGAAACCGAACAGCTAGAGAAGTAAACAAATATTGTTAACAATCAATCCAATTTTGATTACACTTTTCCGCTGCAAGATGAATAGAACAATAAGAAAAGACAAGAGTGGCAAGAACATACTTATTGTAGAAAGGCTTTCGCTGATATGGCTGCAGAGACTCAAAAAATTCAAATATGAGCTCTGAATCAGGTGAACAATCTAGAGTCAAACGGACACTTCCATCATGTTTCTCTGTCCCTGCCTGAAGATGGTTGAGCTCAGTTGCTTTTGAAGAATGTGTTGCATTCAATGTTCTGGAACAAGAGTTTTGGGGTTGAAACAATTGAACAGCGGAAAGGTAAGGAACAAAATAGGCGTGGAATGGCATTGAACTATTGAGGTTTTTTGAATCATCTGCCTTGACATTCAATCCGTAGTTCCCTGGTTTCTCATACCAGTTCCAAAGAGTGCGAAGTGATAAATTCGGTATCTGGTGCTTGCACAGGAAACCATGAGACATCTGATCATCCAAGCAAATAGAACATTTTTTATGTACATATGAAGGTGCAATAACAGGAGCAGCACAGTGGATGAATCTTTCAAACTCTGCAAGTGGACATCCCATTGTAAGCTGAACAAGCTCAGATGCTAATTGCATTCTGTAAGAAGCATTTAGACCTTCCACTGCCATTTGTGAGCCAATCAGGAACTCATCAGTGGCCCTTGGTCTTCTACCATTTGCTTCATAACCGTTACTTTCAATGTTCTGATTCTCTATTTCAGCAGCGGACTTATAGAATTTTGGGCACTGATAAGACTCTGAAGGCAATTGATGGCTAGATATTGAGTCTCTGCATCTTGTATCAGATGAAGGGAAAGGAATTTGACCTCCTTCCTGATGGTTATCACTCAACTCCTTACTAAAAACTGGTAAGCTAAGATTTAAAGCATTGCAAGTTCCAGCAGAGCCAATCCCCTCATTTCGCCTGGACTCTTTTGTATCAACAGGTTTCCACTGATGAGAACTTGGTCCAGAATTAGCAGCTTTCCTAAACTTTTGATCACTGTGATATTTGAACTGTGAGCATGGCATACTGTCCAAAGAAACATACGAACACCTTCCAAAATTATGCTCCATGATTGGATTCTTCCCGAGTTTGTATGGTCGAAAACCATGACTGGGAACATGATGAGCATGGTAAAACGTTCTTGCAGTGTCTCTAGTCTGGTAATGGTACATACCAAAAGGAACCTGTGAATACTCTTTTTTCCCATTGAAATTCTCACGCCTATAGAAATTAGTTGATGTTTCACAATCATTTTCCGCGCCTTGAAATTTACTTGGTTGTGAGACACATCTATGAAAACTCCCATTCAACCTCTGCTGAGAAAAAACCCATTGTGATGATTCATCCCCTACAAATACTCTCGGCGGATCTCTTCGATGCATAGATGACTGTTCGTGTCCCATTCTCTTAAACCCATAAGCAGCATTGTCGCTAGGCAACAACCCATCTCCAGAAAATGAATCATGCTCAACCCATACCTGATTCTGCGGCGGATGAACATGTTTTACTCCATATCTGTAACCTTGTTCCTTCACCCAATTCTTTCGTGCTTCCCGCTTCACCTTCCAATTGTGACCTAAAGATCTGTTTTCCTTTCCATTTTTACCGCAGGCTCTCCCAGTTCCAGTCTCGGTAACTTCAGAAACACCTCCTTTCGAATCTTTAACTTCAACCTCAAGAAAACTACTACTGCTTGCATCATCAAACCCACAATTGCTCATCTTTAAAGAATTACAAGAATCCCGCACACCAACTGACGATAAATCCGGGGTCTGGTCCGAAACCCCATCACAAATCTTTCCTTTCTTCTTATTCTTCTTCTTCTTCTTCTTCTTCTTCTTCTTCTCAGAAATCATCCCATCAGGAACGTCCGTACATAAAGGTACAGAATTAGGTTCAAAATTTCCCCCTTTTTGGTCCACCATCATTTCTCGTTCATAATCTTTAGAGGGAAAACACACAAAAAGAAGAAAAGGGTTTACTTCAATTTCAAGAAACTAGCACACAGAATTTCAATCTCAATCGAAGAAACCCAGAATACCCAAATCTTAATGTTGTCTAAATGTGAGGAAAAATCCAATCTTTTGCAGAAAAATACACAGAAAGTAAACGGAAAATGCAACAAGAGCTGCGGAATATTGAAGGGAAAATATTTTCTTGCAAATTAAATTGGTATGGAAAAAGGAAATAAAAGAAAAAGTTAAGTTGCAGAGAAAGTACCTGAGAGAGAAAGCAGAGGCCGCGCGCAATGAGAAGTGGACAAGGAATTTGAAAAGCAAAAATTAGTTGGGTTTTTTGGTGGGGGTTTAACGGTTCGTTATGCTTTAAGCGCCGCTTGCTTGCTGCTGTTATGGTGTGATGAGGGTGTACCACTGTTCATTCAGTGAGGCTTTGGATGTTTGCCACGTGGATGGTCGTTTTATTAGTTTTTTTTTTCTTTGATTGAGTAATGAATTCATCGCACAAGTTTCCATTTGAATAATGCTAGTAAGACCAAGTTGTTTAAACTGAATTTGTAAATTAAATGATATGACTGTAGATGATTGAATTATTAATTAAGTGTCGATTACCGTGCTTGTTTTTTGTTGTTGACACATCATTTGATTTGCAACCTTGTATTTGTAAGAAAAGGAGGGTAGGGTAGACTTTGGAGTTTAGGGTTGTGAAATATGGGAATTTGGGGGTGATTTGGGAATTATTTCGTGCTAATGAGAGCGATTAAGGTTTCAATCTTCGCTTCAGCATTCAACACATGTATCTATGTCAAAAGATGGTGGAGCCTAACTGAAGAGGTAAAAATTTGGGCAGGATATTAGGGTAAGATGATCAAGGTACCCTTTATTTTCTGTTCATGGCGGCGAAAATGCATGATTTGCACATGTCACAATATCATTTAACGCTCTTGTTTGGGATGGATTAACGAAGTTATTACATCACTTTTACGGTTCAAGTAAAATTTTCAAGTTCGAAAAAGAAAAAGAAAGTTCTCAAAATTAACAGTCCATCACGTATGCATCTGAAGCTTTAATTAATCAAACAGAAACAAAATTTATCTTGAAGATTTTGATACGAAGCATTGCTTATTGGGATAATTTGGATAATAATCCAATAACGTATCTAGTCAGAAGCTCTCTATACACACACACACACACATATATGTATATATATATATATATTATACTAATACAGAAACAACTACTTGAGGATCAAACCAAGTGACCAAATAGAAAAGGCACATCAAAATGCTCACTGATGCTCTTCAGAGCTCTTCAGATCTCTTGGAGATGGTTGAAGATGGGGTGCTCTTGGTCTGAGAGGAAGCTGTCGATGTTTTCTTGCTCCGCGGGCGCGAACTCTGGCTTGAGGATGACTCAGTGAAGAAGATTATCTGCTCCTGGTCGTCTCCAAACAATTGAAGAGCTCTCGGAATTGGCGGCAAGTTGACGTCGGAAACTGCCTCGAGGATTTGCACCACCTGCCCCATTGACGGCCTCTGAGCTTCATCATCTTGGACACTCCAGCAAGCAACTCTACAAACCCTAGTGAGCTCTTCTACATCGGCATTGCCATCGAGCCTCGGATCCAATAGGCTCAACACATCACTTTCTGGAGTACTAATCTGGCTAGCAGCATAAGCTGGGAAGAATCTAACTTTCCCATCTTCAGATTGCTCCGAGTTTCTTCTCCCCGAAACGAATTCAAACAGCATCATTCCATAGCTGTACACATCCGCTTTCACTGTGATCGGCACGCCTGAAATCCACTCTGGCGCAAGATAACCTCTTGTCCCTCTCATGGTTGTCAGGACCCTGCTAAACTCTCTTCCAACAAGCTTTGCAAGGCCAAAGTCTGCCACTTTCGGACAAAGTTCAGCATCTAAGAGGATGTTTTCTGGCTTTATGTCACAATGTATGATGCAATCTCTGCACTTCTCGTGAAGATAAGCCAACCCTCTTGCTGTCCCAAGTGCAATTTGGTACCTTGTTTTCCAGTCCAAGACCCCCGGACCCTTATCGTTGAAAAGGTGAGAGTCCAAAGATCCGTTTGGCATGTAATCATACACCAACATCCTTTTAGAACCTTCGGAGCAGAAACCACGAAGGCGGACAAGATTGACATGCTGGATTGTCCCAATTGTGCTCACTTCTGTTCTGAATTGCTTCTCCCCTTGGCTAACACTTTCAAGCTTCTTCACTGCTATGACAGACGAATCGGGCAATGTCCCTTTGAAAACAGAACCAAAACCTCCTCCCCCCAATTTTTCGGAGAAGTTCTTTGTTGCATCTTGCATATCTCTGTACCCGAATGCCACCAACGAACCCTCTACTGCTTTTCCGAATCCTTTCACTCGCTTTCTCCGTCTCAAGATTGCAAACACAATAAGGCCTAAAAGAACTGCTACACCGGCAGTTGAGCCTACCACAACACCAACAATCAATCCCTTGTTACTTTTCGAACTCTTAAACTCAGATGCTGCAAGTTTGAGGTATAAAGTTCTTCCCTGGTTGTCATCTGATGTTAGTTTTTGCAAATCCAAAAGCTCTCCTTTCCAAAACGAACATCCACTTCTGTTGTAAGCATAAGCAGTGCAAGAGCAGTTTCCAAGGCAGAACGATTCACATTCCGCAATACTCCCAACCTCCACAGACTGTTTATTTTCAGGCAATGACATACTAGGAAGTTCAAGAAACCGGTCTGGCTTCCCGTAAGCACTAGTAGCATTTTCACAATACAGACGAGTTTTTCTCGAACACCCACCAGAGTAGTCCTTCAAATCCCAATCTCTCTTCGACTTGTGCTCAAAACCGTTCAAGCAATTACAGGCGAGGTTGCTTACCTCATTGCAACTTCCAAATGCGCCACACAAATCATAAACTTCGCATTGCTTTCTCGGTTGAGACCAAAACAAATTCCATTGCCTGGAACGCTCCAACCATGTCAGCTGTTGAATCTGCCCCGAAGTATACATCACGAAACGAGATATGCTCTTAGAATCATAAACAGAATAGGTGAAATAACTTTCGGTTTCGTTCGTAAAATAGCTGAAGTTGTATATATAATTGAGCCTCATTTCCGGAACCAAGCTGAAAATCTTTGATTTTGGATCCCATGATCCACTAGTCCAATACTGTCTAGACCTATTCCACAGTATGAGATACGCATTGCTTCCGTTGGGGTCTAACTCGAGCGAGAAAAGACCCGGTGCAGGATCCTCCGAACTCTTCCATGAAGTAAGAATTTGGGTTTGTTTGGTAACATTGTTAAACCCAATCCTACCTCCTGGAAGCCATGTGTGAGCTGGATGATCAAAGCTTTGCCATAACGCCTCCGACGTAATATTACCAGAACCCGATCTCAGGACGAGGTTTCCGGTATCCAAAAGACGTGCAGTGGTGGCGGACGAGGAGGTTAAATTCGTTGACCAAATGGGGGTTTTGGACTCGTTCAAGAGGACCAAATTACCATCTGAAATCCTCAAAACCGAAGAAAATCTATCGGAAACTGGTTTTTCTCTGTTTGCCACCCAAACTACGGTTCTCTCGGATACCATTCGTTTGGTGTACCACATGCCTATGTAGAAGTTTGAAGAATTACCTGGATTGAAGAAACCGAGCTCGAAAATCCCAGCGGCGGAGACAATGGTTTGGTCGCCGGAGAGAGATTGGTTTGCGGTGATGGAGTCGGCTGCAAGGGAGACATGGGTTTTGAGATAGCAGAAGAAAATAACGGAAAGCACCAATCTTTGCTTGGTTTTGGCATCCATGGCTGCTCAGAAAAATTTGCAGACAAAGTTGAGAGAGAGAGATTTCTAAGCCAAATAGTTTTAAATCGTTTCAATGGCCAAAAGTCATGATCGTGTGGCTAAAAGTCAAAGGTGAGTTTCATTGTTTTTCTTTTTCCACAAATCCCACCGAGGATCCACTTGTTTTCTGCAAGTAAAGTTTTGTCGGATTTGGAGAAGCTAAGGTCAAGTGGTCAAGCAACCAAACAATGGAGGGATTGGACCACATAAACCATGTTACTATGTGAACAGAGCTTGATCATATGTGTAGCTTTGTCAGCCGCAATTGACTTGACTAGGTCTATTTGTTTTACGAATTTTTCAGAAGATAAAAACTTTTTAAGAATATTGAACTATTATTCTACTTATTAAATAATTATCTAGAAGCTATTGTGTGAGAAAAACTATCAAATCAAATATTTGAATGCAAAAGTTACCACGGGATGGTTCAGTGGTTGTAGCCGAATTTCAAGTTCGTATTGTCCATGGTACTTTCTACGTTCGATTTCTGTTGTTGATGAATCACACAACGGTAACTAAGGAAAGTTGAAATGTCTTTGTGTGTCTTTCATGCCCTGAAAGGGTGCATTACCTTGACGAAGCCACTAGCTAGTCTTTTTTTTTATATAAAATATTCAAATGCAAAGATTGGTTATAGGTATGTGTCAAACTAGCAAAAATATTAGCGTAAAAAAATGATGGATTGTTTAGTTGAGAATTTACTCCAATAATAGTCAATTTGTATTACAATTCTTTAATCATATAAATGTTTTGTGAATCGTGTTATAAAGAAAAAAAATTTATAAAGATGTTGTTAATATTTCGTAGGTAAGATAACGATAACACATCAATAAATTTCGCACTTAGCATGAAATATACTAATATAATAAATAATTTATCATTAATATCATGTTATATTCCATTGTCTAATAAATAACATACGTCGTGGCATGGAAAATAATTATGGTGTTAATATATAAACTACAAACACGCTTTACATACGTTTGAACAAATTTTTATACCAAAAACAACAATTCCTGGGTCATGACTCATGACCGTTTCCACCATCTAACCAACATAAGATGAACAAAATTGAGAAATTGGACTGACTGGTTACGAGCAAGATGAAATTCTCAACTAACCTCATTTGGACCGAAAGAAATGGATAACAATAATT